>JAAKFY010000012.1:1659609-1717109 GCA_011823955.1 Dissostichus mawsoni
CCTCCAGCCGCTGGGGGCGCTATTCCTCCCCGCCGCTGGAGCAGCAGAAGAAGAAGATCAACAACAGATCACTCCGCATTTCTCTCTTTTTCTCTCGCTGTTTTCTCTTTATTTCTTTATTTCGTGTTTAAATCATAATACAATCTGCTCACTGCAGTGTTACCTGGGCGCGCCGGCAGGAGCACGTGACAGCGGCTGTGATGGCGGCCGAGCGGCGCGAGGACAAAGGTGAGGCGCGAGCTGACGGACCTGGTAGACATTAGCTTAGCATCAGAGTTAGCATGATGCTATCTTTGTTCTGCTGGAGCAGAGGAGTTCTCTCCGAACCAGCAGGTTGTGATTGCTCCTCTAACAAACACACATGAGTATATATGAGAGATACACATTCAAGTATCGAGCTGTCAACAGGTCAGAGATAAACAAACATAATCAATATGTTGTGTTGTTGTTGTTCTCAACCAGTCAGAGTTACTGTAGGTTTACACAAACACACATACATCAAAGGAACTATTGAACGTTAAGATAAAGCATATTTATATGAAATACAGATAAACCCGTACAAATAAAACAGAGTACCACATCGCTGTGCTATCTTTGTTCGCTGGGATCAATCATCAGTTTATTATTTTAGACTAGTTATCATGTGATTGTTAACATGTGATTAGTTAACATGTGATTAGTAACATGTTCTAGTTATCATGTGATTAGTAACATGTGACTAGTTACTAGTTAACATGTGATTAGTTAACATGTGATTAGTTAACATGTTACTAGTATCATGTGATTAGTTAACATGTGACTAGTTACTAGTTAACATGTGATTAGTTAACATGTGATTAGTTAACATGTTACTAGTTATCATGTGATTAGTTAACATGTGACTAGTTAACATGCGACTAGTTAACATGTGATTAGTTAACATGTTACTAGTTATCATGTGATTAGTTAACATGTGATTAGTTAACATGTGACTAGTTACTAGTTAACATGTGATTAGTTAACATGTGACTAGTTAACATGTGATTAGTTAACATGTGATTAGTTAACATGTGATTAGTTAACATGTTACTAGTAACATGTGATTAGTTAACATGTGATTAGTTAACATGTGATTAGTTAACATGTTACTAGTTAACATGTGACTAGTTAACATGTGACTAGTTAACATGTGATTAGTTAACATGTGACTAGTTACTAGTTAACATGTGACTAGTTACTAGTTAACATGTGACTAGTTAACATGTGACTAGTTACTAGTTAACATGTGACTAGTTAACATGTGACTAGTTAACATGTGATAGTTAACATGTGATTAGTTAACATGTGATTAGTTAACATGTGACTAGTTAACATGTGACTAGTTAACATGTGATTAGTTAACATGTGACTAGTTAACATGGACTAGTTACTAGTTAACATGTGATTAGTTAACATGTGATTAGTTAACATGTGTAGTTAACATGTGACTAGTTAACATGTGATTAGTTAACATGGGATTAGTAACATGTGATTAGTTAACATGTGATTAGTAACATGTGACTAGTTACTAGTTAACATGTGACTAGTTAACATGTGATAGTTATCATGTGATTAGTTAACATGTGATAGTTACTTGTTAACATGTGACTAGTTAACATGTGACTAGTTATCATGTGATTAGTTAACATGTGACTAGTACTAGTCACATGTGACTATTAACATGTGACTAGTTACTAGTCACATGTGACTATTTAACATGTGACTAGTTATCATGTGATTAGTTAACATGTGATTAGTTAACATGTGTCTAGTTAACATGTGACTAGTTAACATGTGATTAGTTAACATGGGATTAGTTAACATGTGATTAGTAACATGTGATTAGTTAACATGTGACTAGTTACTAGTTAACATGGATAGTTAACATGTGATTAGTTATCATGTGATTAGTTAACATGTGACTAGTTACTGTTAACATGTGACTAGTTAACATGTGACTAGTTATCATGTGATTAGTTAACATGTGACTAGTACATGTGACTATTAACATGTGACTAGTTACTAGTCACATGTGACTATTTAACATGTGACTAGTTATCATGTGATTAGTAACATGTGACTAGTTACTAGTTAACATGTGACTAGTTACTAGTCACATGTTAACTAGTAACTAGTCAATGTGACTATTTAACATGTGACTATTTAACATGTGACTAGTTATTGTGTGTGACTAGTTATCATGTAGAGAGAGAGAGAGAGAGAGAGAGAATTCTTTTCTGACAACCAAAAAAATAATTGATCAGAATTCTGATTTTCACAAAAATGCCTTTTATTCTTTCAATGATTACTTTTTCAGAAACATCTCAACATTCTGACTTTTACAAAAATGAAGACATTTTTCTGACAACGTGAAAATCTCAAAATGGAGACCAGATTCAGAGTTTTCTCAAAATGGCCTTTTTCCTTAAAGGTGGGGTAGGTCATTTTGGAGAAACCAGCTCCAGTGCGCTAGAATCTGAAAATACACAGCCGGATCAAATCTGCCACTTCCTCACAGAGCCCCTCCTCCAACACACACGGACGCGCACATGACCAATGAGGGCACGAGATCAGTGTGTGCACAGATGGAAGGCTGACAGGCAGGTAGGCCATCCAGTCACTTTAGCCGGGCCGGCTCAGATGATTGGTCGTGCTTTTCACAGCGGCTTCCACAGATGATGTTTTTATGGATTTATTGTCAAAGCTCTGAAGATATTCATTGCTATCGGGATGTTGAGAGCATTCCATGGAATACAACAAAAAGTGTATCTCGAGCCGGTTCTCAAACTTACCTACCCCACCTTTAAGTCCTGACTGTTTTAGAAAAATCTCAGAATTCTGACATTAACAGCAGGAAGCGCCCTGAAACCAATATGAACACATTTCTTATGATTTAAAATGCAATAACAGATTAAAGGAGGCCATAATGCTTAAAGAAGGATCCTGGTTGGTTAACATGTTCTTCTGTTGCTCTCTGTGCCGTCCTGGAGCTCAGACGGATGGTTGTGCCTCTGGATGCTGACTGTGTTGTTGTTGTTGTTGTTGTTTCAGATGGAGAGTTAAATGTTCTGGAAGATATTCTGACTGAAGCTCCAGATCAGGACGACGAGCTTTACAACCCGGAGACGGAGCGATCCGTCAGCGACAAGAAAGGTTCGTCTGCAGAAACACTTCATATCAGTCAACTCTAGTGCTATTAAATACATGCATTTCATTCCACAGAATACAACGAAATGCAGTCTGCATCAAACCACAAAGTGCACAGAGTAGCACGAAGCTCAATCAATGAACATATCAGAGCAGTGCTGTAGTAATGTTCATGGATAAATATCTTAGGGTAAGGTGCAGATTTAGAAGCAAGGTGCAGGTTTTAGGTATAAGTTAAATACAGACGTTGTAAATATGTCCCAAGGACTGAAAGGTCCCTATAATAAAGTAAAAAAGGTCAGATATAATGTAAGATGTGTCACTAACTGAATAACTGATGCTACCAGTATTACTAATCCTCCAGGTAATCTCATGTAACATTAAATAATACTAACATGTTGTTAGAAACATCTCCTGGTCCCCGGCTTGAGCTTCAATCTCAGGATCCATGTATCTGTGATCCTCTCCAGAATGGAAGTAGTCATCACATACAGAGCATCAACTAGTTCCTGAACAGTGTCCTTCACATGCTGATATCCAAGAGAGGGAGTTACACAGTCACAAGATGGAGGAATAGAAAGCAGTATTCAATGTTTACTTCAGATTAGCTCCACGTCAGAAATGATCATGCTTGTCATATGTCTCTCTCCATTGAGGCTGAATCATCATGTTAATCACATAGCTATCATATGCCTCAAACAGTCCTGATGCTCTTCTAGGTAATCAGACATCCTGTCATGTTCACAGCTACAGCTGGGATACCTTTGTTATCATGTGACTCTCCTATTGGAGGAGGACATTCAGTGTTTTACCAACACATGTAAACTCTGTCTGTCAGGAACCAAGAGGAGAGCGACCGCTCCGACAGCCGGGACCCGAAGAGGCTCCGCCCCTCTGCAGGCCACGCCCCCTCGCGCTCCTCCTCCAATAAGAGGGCTTCAGGCCTGCCCCCCTCCTCTAATAAGAAGACTGCCTCCAGCCCCAGAGCCGCCCCCCCGCCTCCTACCGCCACGAGTACTATGACGAGAAGAAGAGTCGACGAGGAGCCCGCGAGCCAATCAGGAGCCGGGGGGAGGAGCCCCGCAGGAGGGAAACCCGAGGATTCTGGAGGGGCTCAGCCAGGTGAGATTTTATTTTATTTATTTCGAATGTGTAAAACAACAATCAGATCCACACGGCACATATCAGCCAATCACATCCACACGGCACATATCAGCCAATCACATCCACACGGCACATGTCAGCCAATCACATCCACACGGCACATATCAGCCAATCACATCCACACGGCACATATCAGCCAATCACATCCACACGGCACATGTCAGCCAATCACATCCACACGGCACATATCAGCCAATCACATCCACACGGCACATGTCAGCCAATCACATCCACACGGAACATGTCAGCCAATCACATCCACACGGCACATGTCAGCCAATCACATCCACACGGCACATATCAGCCAATCACATCCACACGGCACATGTCAGCCAATCACATCCACACGGAACATGGTGATGAAGACTTGAAACTTGAAATATCAGCCAATCACATCCCTCCCTGTGTGTTTAGAAGCTGAGGAGAGCAAGCCCCGTCCCCCGCAGGACGCCCGATCGGAGGGCGAGGCGGCGCCAGAGTTTGGGCGGAGGCTGGATCAGGAAGCTCCTCCCCCTCTGGTTCCCACGCTGAAGAGGAGGAAGAGGAGGAGGAGCAGGAGGAGGAAGAGGAGGAGGAAGAGGAGGGCATGGAGGAAGAGGAGGAGGAAGAGGAGGAGGAAGGAGAGAAGGAGGAAGACGAGGAGGAGGAAGAGTACGAGCGTCGAGGAGAAGGAAACGACTACGACACTCGCAGCGAGGCGGGAGACTCTCGCTCCTCCGGAAGCTTCTCTGACGACGGGGAGTCGGTGCACTCAGGCTCCGCCTCCGAGGCCTCAGGTAACCACGGAGACAGCCAATCAGGGACATTTAGGATGAAGCAAAATACTTCAGTCCCATCAAAGTCATGTGATCTTAGAACAGCAACCTCAATCTTTTTAATTTGGCTTACTTTGGAACAATGAAAGGTTCTTTTAGTGTCGCTGTTCGTGTCTTTGGGTTTTATGGTTCACTGATAACTCTTTCTGTTTGTTTATACCTTGTTTTTAATATACTCTATAAATAAAGTGTATTATTATCAAAAACATTGTCATGGTTTCCGTATTAAAGTATGACCTGATGAATTCTGTGCTTTTATTTTGAAAGGTTCGGAGAAGAAGCAGGAGAAACTGTCGTCTTCGGTCCGAGCCGTCCGCAAAGGGATGGAGAGTAAGGGCGGCCATTTTATATAATCAGATTACTGTGTTTTTTTCAGATTAAATTAAATACTAATGAGATACTCGTGTGTTTCAGCTCCGACCAGCAAGCTGCGCTACATCCTGAGAGACGCTCGCTTCTTCCTCATCAAGAGCAACAACCACGAGAACGTCTCGCTGGCTAAAGCTAAGGTTAGCTCTACTTCCTGTTGACCACCTCTCTACTTCCTGTTGATCACCTCTCTACTTCCTGTTGACCACCTCTCCTTCCTGCTGATCACCTCTCTACTTCCTGTTGACCACCTCTCCTTCCTGTTGACCACCTCTCTACTTCCTGTTGACCACCTCTCCTTCCTGCTGATCACCTCTCTACTTCCTGTTGACCACCTCTCCTTCCTGCTGATCACCTCTCTACTTCCTGTTGACCACCTCTCCTTCCTGTTGACCACCTCTCTACTTCCTGTTGACCACCTCTCCTTCCTGCTGATCACCTCTCTACTTCCTGTTGACAACCTCTACTTCCTGTTGATCACCTCTCTACTTCCTGTTGACCACCTCTCCTTCCTGCTGATCAACTCTCTATTTCCTGTTGACAACCTCTACTTCCTGTTGATCACCTCTCTACTTCCTGTTGATCACCTCTCTACTTCCTGTTGACCACCTCTCTACTTCCTGTTGACCACCTCTCCTTCCTGCTGATCACCTCTCTACTTCCTGTTGATCACCTCTCTACTTCCTGTTGATCACCTCTCTACTTCCTGTTGATCACCTCTCTACTTCCTGTTGACCACCTCTCCTTCCTGCTGATCACCTCTCTACTTCCTGTTGACCACCTCTCTACTTCCTGTTGACCACCTCTCTACTGATCACCTCTCTACTTCCTGTTGATCACCTCTCTACTTCCTGTTGATCACCTCTCTACTTCCTGTTGATCACCTCTCTACTTCCTGATGTTTACCTCTCTACTTCCTGTTGATCACCTCTCTCCTTCCTGTTGATCACCTCTACTTCCTGTTGATCACCTCTACTTCCTGTGATCACCTCTCTCCTTCCTGTTGATCACCTCTACTTCCTGTTGATCACCTCTCCTTCCTGTTGACCACCTCTCTACTGATCACCTCTCTACTTCCTTGATCACCTCTCTACTTCCTGTTGATCACCTCTCTACTTCCTGTTGATCACCTCTCTACTTCCTGTTGATCACCTCTCTACTTCCTGATGTTTACCTCTCTACTTCCTGTTGATCACCTCTCTCCTTCCTGTTGATCACCTCTACTTCCTGTTGATCACCTCTACTTCCTGTTGATCACCTCTCTCCTTCTGTTGATCACCTCTACTTCCTGTTGATCACCTCTACTTCCTGTTGATCACCTCTCTCCTTCCTGCTGATCACCTCTCTACTTCCTGTTGTTTACCTCTCTACTTCCTGTTAATCACCTCTACTTCCTGTTGACCACCTCTCTACTTCCTGTTGATCACCTCTCTACTTCCTGTTGATCACCTCTACTTCCTGTTGTTTACCTCTCTACTTCCTGCTGATCACCTCTCTACTTCCTGTTGATCACCTCTACTTCCTGTTGATCACCTCTCTACTTCCTGTTGATCACCTCTCTACTTCCTGTTGATCACCTCTCTACTTCCTGCTGTTTACGTCTCTACTTCCTGTTGTCTACGTCTTTACTTCCTGTTGTCTACGTGCTGAATCCTGATGGTGTTTGTCTTGTTAACGTGTAAACATGTTAGTGTTAACATGTTTCCGATGTTTCTTCAGGGTGTGTGGTCGACGCTGCCGGTGAACGAGAAGAAACTGAACGCAGCGTTCCGCTCGGCGAGAAGCGTCGTCCTCGTCTTCTCTGTGAGGGAGAGCGGGAAATTCCAAGGTAAAAGTTAGCCTTCCTCTCCGTTAGCTCCTCCGTTAGCCTTCCTCTCCGTTAGTTCCTCAGTTAGCCTTCCTCTCCGTTAGTTCCTCCGTTAGCCTTCCTCTCCGTTAGCTCCTCCGTTAGCCTTCCTCTCCGTTAGCTCCTCCGTTAGCCTTCTCTCCGTTAGCTCCTCCGTTAGCCTTCCTCTCCGTTCGTTCCTCGTTAGCCTTCCTCTCCGTTAGCTCCTCCGTTAGCCTTCCTCTCCGTTAGTTCCTCCGTTAGCCTTCCTCTCCGTTAGCTCCTCCGTTAGCCTTCCTCTCCGTTAGCTCCTCCGTTAGCCTTCCTCTCCGTTAGTTCCTCCGTTAGCCTTCCTCTCCGTTAGCTCCTCCGTTAGCCTATTCCTCTTCGTTAGCTCCTCCGTTAGCCTTCCTCCGTTGCATTCCTCCGTTAGTCTCCTTCTCCCTTAGCATTCCACCGTTAGCCTTCCTCCGTTAGCCTTCCTCTGTTAAGGTAGGGACACACCAAGCTGACACCAAAGAACTCACACAGACGGACCCCGACTGTTGTGTCGCCTCACGTCTCCTGCGTCTTGGCCAACAGTCGCACTGGAACACACCGCAAAGACTTCAGCCGACGGCCAAGTAGCACGTACGAACTGCGCATGCGTGAGTGGCAATAACTGTCCTTACCAGCAAGCGGCGGTAGTGTGTATTCGTCATTCAAAAGAGGCAACAACCGGAAGACAGACTGCGTTACACCGAGAGAGAGAAGAACAGACTGTGTGATAACAGAGAGAAGAAGAACAGACTGCGTGATAACAGAGAGAAGAAGAACAGACTGCGTGATAACAGAGAGAAGAAGAACAGACTGCGTGATAACAGAGAGAAGAAGAACAGACTGCGTGATAACGAGAGAAGAAGAACAGACTGCGTGATAACAGAGAGAAGAAGAACAGACTGCGTGATAAGACTGCGTGATAACAGAGAGAAGAAGAACAGACTGCGTGATAACAGAGAGAAGAAGAACAGACTGCGTGATATAAACAAACAACAAATAGCGTGTGCGTTCCATTCTCCCTCTACAGCGAGAAGCTCACGGGGCTTTCCCGAACCTGTGTCGAGAGCTGGAGTTAAATGAAATCTCAGATTTGCCTTCTTAATCGTTTGTTTGGGTCCCTCACTTCCGTTTTGCTTCTCATGCACTGATTCGCTAAGCTGAACAGCCAATGAGAGAGATTTCTTCGGCCAAAAAGGTGTCGGCACGGCCGAAAAGACACGACGGTGCGGGACACACCAATCTGAGTAGGGCGACAGGACGCTCATCGTCGGCCTGACATCCATCGACAGCCAAAATCGGCTTGGTGTGTCCGGGGCTTTAGCCTTCAGATATTTTAACTAGGGGTGCACGATTCAGGAAATCTCGCGATTCAAAATAGCTCAGGAGTCGAATCGCGATTATTATGTGAATTGGCGCACCCCTAATTTCCCCCTCCTTCCTCCAGGCTTCGCCCGGCTCTCCTCAGAGTCGCATCACGGCGGCTCTCCGATCCACTGGGTGCTCCCCGCCGGCATGAACGCTAAGATGCTGGGAGGCGTGTTCAAGATCGACTGGCTCTGCAGGTAAACAGCTGCTCCAATCTGTGGGGACAACTACACGAGAGCTAATGTAGCTGCTAGCTGCCAGTAGTGTTAGCATGATGATTCTCTATTTTAGTATTTCATTATATATGGTGCATTGTTGGAGGAGCTCGTTGAAGCTGCTGAGCATCTGATGATAACACCTTTGGATCTTGATGATGTGAGTCTTTGTGAATCCAGAAGAGTTCAAAGGAATCTATGATCCTTTGAACCAGACATTAGAGAGAATTAGCACCTGTTTAACACGATGAGGAAACGGTATGCTAACAGTGATGAGGTGTCATGAGTTCATGGATTTACTGTCCTGAGTTTCTCTGATATCTAAACATGTGATTGTGTTTCTCAGGAGGGAGCTTCCCTTCACGAAGACGGCCCACCTGTCCAACCCCTGGAACGAGCAGAAGCCCGTGAAGATCGGACGAGACGGACAGGTGAGGCGCATTATCTCAACGTCACAGCAAAATTGAGTTTTGGGAGAAGGGGTTAACTGAGGGAACTTCTTCCCCTTTCCGGATGTGTAATCAGGTCATTTGTTAATATATCATTCGTAAGTCAATAATCTCATTCTGACGCTGCTTGTTTGTCCAGTCATCGTTATTATCATTTTTTGTATTATTGTTTTACACGTTGAAATAAATCAAATTCAAATCAGGTGTTCTCGTTAACCGTGAACTCTCTTTTCTCTTCCAGGAGATCCAACCAGAAGTCGGCGCTCAGCTCTGTGCTCTCTTCCCATTGGACGAGAGCGTGGACGTGCACCAGGTCGCTCGCAGAGTTCGTCACAAGCGCCAGACGCCGTCGGAGCCGCGCCCGCGAGGTCGTCCGCCGCAGCGCGAACCGGGAAGGTTAGCCAATCACAGAGCTGCTCACAGAGCCAATCACAGAGCTGCTCACAGAGCTCCTCCCCCTGCTTCCTGTTCTTCTTCTGCTGCTGTCACCACGGCGCCACCTGGACCACGGAGACGCCCGTTAGCCGCCGGCTAGCTAGCATCGAGGCTAGTTAGCATTGCGGCTAGCTGGTTGTTGTTGTTGTTTTCCAGTTTGGAGTTTTCCACCGGAGTGACGCCTCTTAAAGAGTCAGGCAGGAAGTAGATCCTCAGTTGGGAGGTGATGGTTAACAGCTAGCAGAGCATCAGGTTAATCAATAATAATAATAACACATTGGATTTTCAAAGCGCTTTCCCGAGTGCTCAAAGACGCTTGAAATGAAGTAGTAAGTAACGAGGTTTCACTTCCTGTTGTTATAATTGCTCTTCGTTACAGGAAGTTCGTTCAGGGTTTGGCTTTCAGCTGGACTGTGGCTGACCTTTCAGAATAAAAGCATAAAGGACGAGCGACCTTTCAGAATAAAAGCATAAAGGACGAGCGACCTTTCAGAATAAAAGCATAAAGGACGAGCGACCTTTCAGAATAAAAGCGGGAGGGAGGGACCGACCCAGCGGACTGTTCTGGTTTTTGAGAGGTGGTGGTTGGTCACGCAGGGGGGCGTGGCCTCTGGACTGCAACCAATGAGAGGGAGGGGAGTGTGTATGGGGGCGGGGCTTCCTCACTTTATCCGATAAGGTAAAATTACAGGAAAAAATGGACAGGATTTAAAAGGTATTTCCTGTTGGACTGAAAGAGTGAGGACCCCCCCCCCCTCAAAGAAAAGACTCCTCCCAGAACACACACACACACTGAATCAGGACCTAAGAACTGTTGTGTGTGTGCGTGTGTGTGTGTGTCGCTCTCTTATGAACTGAAAATAGAGGTGTGTGTCGCTTTAAGGACTGCTGGAGGGGGCGGGGCTTTGAGAGGGGGCGGGGCTGTGGTTAATGATTGAAAGGACTGCACCATCATCATCATCATCATCACCCCCCCACCCCTTTCAAATAAGAGGGTTTATAAAAAGCCTTAAACATGGACCGAGGAGAGAGCTGTTTTTTAATATCAGAGTCCTCCACTAAGCAGCGGAGCGGTATGTGTCCTCCAGAGGCTTCTTCTTCTTCGTTTGTTTTTTTTATTGTGTGTGTGTGAAGCTAATGTGTCTTTTGGTGACCAGACAGGAAACTGTTATTCCAACATCTCAGGGAAGATTTAAAAAGTAAAGATAATCTCCAGTGAGTGTCTCTGAAGACCCTTCCTCTCTGACCTGAGACTGTTTAACATCAGAGTGAGTTAAAGGGTTAAAAGTGAAGAAACAGGTGTGACAGGAGGGTTATCTCTACATCACCCTGTGTCTCAGGTACTGAAGGGAACTGTCTCCATGCTGACCCAAGAGTCCTAACAGATGCTAAACGTCATGATGAGAGGATGTATTTATTCTAAAGGGAAGGTGGCGGCAGGTCGGACATCTTTGGAGGATACCAGCGACCTTCATTTATAACTAACGTGTCACTACTGTCCACTTTTAACGTTTTAAAGGGTCTGTGACGTCACCGGCTGTCACTCCTATAACAACGGACAAAACAGCAGAAGATCACAGGATTATATTTTAAAGTAACAGACGTAGAAACATCAGGAGGAGGAGGCGCTGAATGTGTTGAGCTACAGGGACAGGAAGTATAGAGAGGCGAAGTCCCGCCCTTCTACTTCCGCCCCATGGGACCTTATTTCAGAAAAAGTATGTATTGAAGTCAATGGAGAGAAAGATTATCTCTCGATCCCGTTTGAATCGTGCCACGAATTACACACATGATGTTTGTCAATCTTAAAAGATCATTTCCAAGTCAAAAAAGTCACAGTTTGTCGTAAAACTGTTGAAATATAAGACTATGAAAAACACGCAACTAGAAAGACTACAAATCCCAGAGTCCCGGTCCCGCATGCTGGCTCAGGGAACCAACTAACTCCCCTTGTGTGTACAGCTCTCAACATGCCCAGACTTGGAGTGATTTTCACCTCTTTAATACTTTCCGCCTCATTCTGAAAGAGAGAAGTGAAACGTGCCAGCGTGACGGCCGTCTGGGTGTGGGTGCGAGAGGAGATGTAGTTCATTGAGCGTTCACACAACAACAAAAAAGTGTTACTTCACAGTTTTACGACACATTTTTATTTGTTTGTCTTGCAAAATGATCTTGAAATTGACAAACATCGTGTGTAATTCGTGGCACAATTCAAACGGGATCGAAAGATAATCTTTCTCTCGCCATTGACTTCAATACATACTGTTTCAGAAATATGGTCCCATGGAGGCCCCGGGAGGGGAGGGACTTCGCCTCTCTATGGCAGTTTGCATACACTGGGATATTAATGATGAGTTAGCATGGCATTCGCTGTCTTACCTCCGTCCTCTATAGTCATTCCATCTGTCTGAACACCTGACATGGCCTCCTGATATCTCGTGTTTAAATGACGGACAGGTGCAGACAGCGCAGAGAAACATTAGCGTTAGAGCTTCCTTCATACGCTCCTCTGCTTCTGCCCAGAGCTTCTCCTTTATATCTCACACATGTTTCAATCCTTTCTGATGCCGACCCGCTGACAGTAAGCAGGATATAAACTGATATAAACTGATGGTTGCTATAGACGCTGTCCTCCAAAGATGGCCACCACGCCCGCCTCCTGTTCCCTTTGATTTAAAGCGGCAGGGTTAGTGATGGAGATGTTCTCGAGGAGAGAAACTAATGAGTCAAGACATTGTAAACATGAAATATATAGTACAGCTTGTTAAGAGGGAACATGCTAAAGTGTGTGTGGATGAACTCAGGGGTTTTCCAGGTGGTGTGGAGAGGTAACAAAGTGAGTATTAGTTTAAGTGAAGTGAAGAGTCTGGTTGTGTTTGGGTAAACAGGAAGTACATCTTAAATGGGAGTGTGTATCACTGTGTGTGTGTGTGTGTGTGTGTGTTACTGTGTGTTTGTGTTACAGTGTGTGTGTGTGTGTGTGTGTTAACAGTGTGTTGTCTGCTAGGCGTCGTCCTGAAGAGTTCGATCTGCACGGCAGGAAGCGGCCGCGACCCGACGGTCCGCCGGAGTTCAACCAGAGAGCAGGTCGTTATCTGAGAAGATCCTCTTACTAAATATCACTGTGTTTATTACCCTTTAAGGACCTTTGACTCTGTGACTGACGCCTGGACATGTTTTATATGTTTTTGTATAACTTTTTTAAATGTTAGTTTATTATAGTATATTTCTCTTTTTACTTAAAAATGTAGTTTATATTTTATAAATCCTTTACTTTTCAGTCTTTCTTTCACATTTGAAAGTATTTTTGATGTTGTTCACCTTAAGGTTAGTTCTGACGAGCCGGTGGTTATTTGTAGTTCCTGTTCTCGTGTCTGAAGATGTTTTTAAACTGTATTCATTCTGAGTTTGTGTTTCTTTGAGTCCTTTGTGTTTCCGCCTGCAGTCGGGCACTGAAGAGAGAAATGTCAGATGTAACGGATTATTATTTAATTTGTAGGGTTCATCCAGGACCTGCGTAACCAGCCGGTGGACAGGTGAGTCGGGGTCTCAACCAAAGTCACCATTCTGAATAAAAACTCACAATCTAAGGAAAACTTCTGAGAAACGGTTTAAGTTTCTTTCACCGTGTAAACTTTAAATGTATTAGTTACAACAAAAAAAATGTGATTTTCATTTAAACTTTTTGTTGGTTTCAGACGGTTCTCCAGCGTGCGGCGAGACGTGTTTCTCAACGGGGTGAGAAACACGCGTTAGCTTAGCATCATGTTTACCTGTATTCTTGTTGGTTTAGCTTCCTTAGTAACCTGTTAACCTGTTAGCTTAGCTTCCTTAGTAACCTGTTAACCTGTTAGCTTAGCTTCCTTAGTAACCTGTTAACCTGTTAGCTTAGCTTCATTATTAACCTGTTAACCTGTTAGCTTAGCTTCATTATTAACCTGTTAGCTTAGCTTCCTTAGTAACCTGTTAACCTGTTAGCTTAGCTTCATTAGTAACCTTGTATCCTGTTGGCTTAGCTTCATTATTAACCCGTAACCTGTTAGCTTCATAAGTAACCTGTTAGCCTGTTAGCTTAGCTTCATTAGTAACCTGTTAGCCTGTTAGCTGAGTTTCATTGTTAACCTGTTAGCCTGTTAGCTTAGCTTCATTAGTAACCTTTTATCCTGTTAGCTTAGCTTCATTATTAACCTGTTAGCTTAGCTTAATTATTAACCTGTTAACCTGTTAGCTTAGCTTCATAAGTAACCTTTCTATCCTGTTAGCTGAGCTTCATTGTTAACCTGTTAGCCTGTTAGCTTAGCTTCATTAGTAACCTTTTATCCTGTTAGCTGAGCTTCATAAGTAACCTTTTATCCTGTTAGCTTAGCTTCATTATTAACCTGTTAGCTTAGCTTCATTGTTAACCTGTTAGCCTGTTAGCTTAGCTTCATTAGTAACCTTTTATCCTGTTAGCTGAGCTTCATTAGTAACCTGTTAGCCTGTTAGCTGAGTTTCATTGTTAACCTGTTAGCCTGTTAGCTTCATCAGTAACCTTTTATCCTGTTAGCTTAGCTTCATTATTAACCTGTTAGCTTAGCTTCATTGTAACCTGTAACCTGTTAGCTTAGCTTCATTATTAAACCTGTTAACCTGTTAGCTTAGCTTCATAAGTAACCTTTTATCCTGTTAGCTTAGCTTCATTATTAACAGGTTAACCTGTTAGCTTAGCTTCATAAGTTACCTTTTATCCTGTTAGCTTAGCTTCACATTACCTGTGGCCTGTCATCTGAGCTATAAGGAACCTGTTAGCTTGTAGCTAGGTTTCTAAAGCTGTGTTTCTGTTTCAGTCGTACAACGACTACATGAGGGACTACCATCACAGCGTGGGCCCCCCGCCCCCTGGCAGACTCTGGTAACCCCCCCCCCCACAACCCCACCCTCATATTGATCTCTTTATATTAATATCATTATATTGTTATTGATTAATAATCCTTGCTGTTTGTCGTCCAGGCGTACCCCCCCGGTGTGGAGCAGCCCCCCCCCCACCACCCTCCCTACTACCACCACACCCACCCCCCGCCCCCCCCCCACCAGGCCTACCACCACCACCCCCCATGCCTCCTCACGAGGCCCCGCCCCCTCGCTTCAGAGACAAGCAGCGCGCGCCGCCGCACCGCGCCTTCCCCTCCAGCCCGGTGAGTCACATGACCTCTGACGCCATCTTGGTTGTTCACGCTTTACAGTTATAGTTTTTCGACAATTCCATTGTAGTCTTTAGCATTTCAGTGTGTGTACAGTTGTAGTTCTGAGTGAGCCGTTGTAGTTTTTGAAGTTGTAGTTCTGAGTGCGCCATTGTAGTTCTTTGAAGTTGTAGTCCTGAGTGAGCCGTTGTAGTTCTTTGAAGTTGTAGTTCTGAGTGCGCCATTGTAGTTCTTTGAAGTTGTAGTTCTAAGTTTCTGTGTTATTGTTGCATCTTCAGTGTTTATCTGACCTCTGACCTCTCTCCTGTGTTTTTTACCCATCATGCAGCACGACTACGACATGCGCGTGGACGACCCTGCGGCGCACGCAGGCGGTGGTGAGCGGACGGAGAGAGAGAGAGCGTCAGAGAGAGAGAGAGGGGCGTCCCGCGGAGGGAGAGAGAGAGAGAGAGGGAGAGGGGGGGGAGGGACAGAGAGAGGGAGAGAGACAAGGAGAGGGGGAGGTACCGCCGCTGACCTGCAGGGCTTTTATTCTGAAGGCGAGCTGTGGGCGTTTCCTGTGTCTTGGTAGGAAGATTATGAATCAAAGAGAGAAAGGAGCTCCAAGAAGACATCGCTCACTCCGTGGGAAGACAATATTGAAAAACTGTAAAAAAATAAATAATGAATTCTGTCAAGAGAAGCTTTTATTTTGGTGATTCTGTGGGAAAAGGGAAGTGACATCACAGAACGAGAAGTCGTCCTTTCTCCTGAATCTACACACTTCATTTCCCAGAATCCTCTCTGTTAGAATCAGAAAAATCACAGGGTTTTTTTATTTTGATGTTTTTCAGTATTTTACTAAAGAAGGCGAACAGGAAACAGTATTTTATTTTCCTGTATTTGCTTCTCTCATGGACAGGCTAGACAGAACTTCCTGTTAACCCCTTCAAAGTAAAAGAAGACAATCTTTAAAAACTTCCTGAATTGTATTTGTATTCATTTTAAACATTTTTTCCCTTTTTAATGTTAAATATGACGTCGATTCATTTATTTATTTTAGTTTTCAGGTTCACGCTAAACTCCCTGAGCTTCACTTTAAAGAGAATCACGTTTTATTTTGAGGAAAATCTGCTTCCTGGTTTTTTTTAAGTGCAATTTCCTGTTTGCTCCTCTCTGATTGGTTGTTACTGTGGTGACCAAATGTCAGCTGATTGAAGGTTAAGACTTTGTTTCCGTGTTTTGTACAAAATAAAATCTTAAAACTGAGGATGTCTTTATTTCATGTAATCAAATTAATATGAAAGGTAATCAGTTTGAGGGTAGTTGCTGTGGAGTTATCAGGTTACTAAAGGTAATCAGTTTGAGGGTAGTTGCTGTGGAGTTATCAGGTTACTAAAGGTAATCAGTTTGAGGGTAGTTGCTGTGGAGTTATCAGGTTACTAAAGGTAATCAGTTTGAGGGTAGTTGCTGTGGAGTTATCAGGTTACTAAAGGTAATCAGGTTGAGGGTAGTTGCTGTGGAGTTATCAGGTTACTAAAGGTAATCAGTTTCATATTTAAAGTAAACAGATACTGAATAAAACCAGGAGGTGAGATCGATTAAAGCTCCAGGTCACATTTCCACACTCACATTTCCACACACGGTGCGTTCAGGGACACACGGGGCGTTGTTCAGGGACACACGCTACATTCAGGGACACACGGTGCATTGTTCAGGGACACACGGTGCATTGTTCAGGGACACACGGTGCAATATTCAGGGACACACGGTGCGTTGTTCAGGGACACACGGGGCGTTGTTCAGGGACACACGGTGCAATGTTCAGGGACACACGGTGCATTGTTCAGGGACACACGCTACATTCAGGGACACACGGGGCGTTGTTCAGGGACACACGGTGCGTTGTTCAGGGACACACGGTGCGTTGTTCAGGGACACACGGTGCATTGTTCAGGGACACACGGGCGTTGTTCAGGGACACACGGTGCATTGTTCAGGGACACACGGTGCATTGTTCAGGGACACACGGTGCGTTGTTCAGGGACACACGGTGCATTGTTCAGGGACACACGGTGCGTTGTTCAGGGACACACGGTGCATTGTTCAGGGACACACGGTGCATTGTTCAAATTCGGTCAACATGTTGAGGTATAGTAGCGAGTGGAAATTAGCGTAGTATTTGTCAGTTAGAAATCCCGTTACATCTCATTTTGACACCTATGAGCCTCCATACCTCCCGCGTCACGCCCCTCTGACGCGTCGATCACTCCGGCAGCTCGGCCTCTGATTGGCTGCTTGCAGGTGTTCACGTGAAGCCGGTGTTCCCCTTTCTGTGGCCTCGGGACTCAAAAAAAGAAACACTCAGAGCGCGAGAGAGCTTCTCGCGAGCGACAGATCAGAGGGAATCCGCCGCGTGATGATCCTCACGAGCGGCTGCAGGTAAAACCACTTCCGGTCCGCTGTTACCAGGCAGGTTCTGTAAGGCGGGAACTCTGGGAAGATTTTCATAACATTTAAAGGTTTTTTTTAAAGTTATTAATGTCGTGTTTAATGTTGAATATATGCAGTGCTGTAAAGTTATTAAGTACATTTACCTAAGTACACATTGGAGGTACTTTACCCGAGTATTTCCCTTCTGTACTAATACTTTATACTTCTACATTTTGGAAGGTACGTTTTTACTAAACATTTATTCTACAGATTATTTTACATTTATAATAAAACCTTGAGTACAGCAGAAACTAAAATATATTACAATTTACCCACTTCTAGTTCCTTAATATTCAGCCCTTTTGAGGTTTGTAAGGGTTTCATATGGACCATTAAACATGTCATCTGACCCGTCTGTTTCTATAGACCCGTCTCATTCACATCTCCACACGTAGATCTTCTACTTTTTAATGCTAATATTTTTATTTGAGAGGTTCATTTCGAGTCTTTTAATGTCTCTAATGTAATGCCTTTTCTTTTTAAGCTGCTGCAACGCAAACATTTCCTACATTTGGATCAATAAAGTACTTCTCACCTTATCTTAAAAGGTAGAAAGTAAAGAGTTGTAACTGTAGGTGGTCCCGACTGAGGTCATGTTGGAGGGAACAGGTTCCCCAGGTCCAAAATCAGGCTCAGGACCCCCCGTCAGTCTGTGGTTTTAAGTGTGGTTTTATTGTCCTGTGTTTTGCATTTAAAAAGTATATATATAGAATATAAAGAGTAACCCTGTCCTCTCTCCCTCAGTCCCCCCCCCATCATGCCGGTGGACATCATGCCTCTCTTCCTGTCCTCCTCCTCCTCAGAGGACTTCCTCTACATCTCGTCTTCTGAGCCCCGGGAAGCGTCTCCGGAGGAACCGTCCTGCAGGAAAGAGTCCGGGAAGAAGAAGAAGCAGGTGACGTTTGCAGATCATCAGGGTCTCGCTCTGACTCGGGTCAAGGTTTTCTGTCGGTTCAGCGACGTCTGGATCCCTCGGAGGGTCCGGAAGAGGCTCAGTTCCTCTCTTAAGGACCTTCAGGACTCTCTGGTTCTGGACTCTCAGGACCTTAAGAACTCTCTGAGGGTCCGTCAGAGTCTCAGTTCATCTCCTCAGGACTCTCTGGTTCTGGACTCTCTGGTTCTGGACTCTCTGGTTCTGGACTTCGACCCGCCGGCCTCGGACTACCTTAGTTTCCGGCGCCGGCTGGACTCGGACCAGGTGTGTTTGTCCCACTGTGTTCTGAACGGGGAGGTTCTGAGCGGCTCGGTGCGCGTCAGGAACGTTTGCTTCCAGAAAGCCGTGAAGCTCCGCCTCTCGATGGACGGCTGGCGGTCTCACCGGGACCTGGACTGTGACTTTGAGACGGACTCGTACCCGAGTGCCGGCAGCGACTCGTTCTCCTTCTCCTTCCTGCTGCCCCCCCGCCTCCAGACAGGGGAGTTTGCGGTGTGTTTTCAGACGGGGGGCGGGCAGGAGTTCTGGGACAGCAACCAGGGCCAGAACTACGCATCGTGCCGGCCTCAAAGAAGACCCGACGCCCCGATAACGCCTCTGGTTTCGGGGTTCACTTCGACCGGTACGGCAGCCCCTCCTGCTCTCACGGGATCCTTCCTGATTGGCCGAGCTACGCCAGGTACGAGAACACAGGGCCGTACTACTGACGGGAAGTGGAGGTCACATGACTACTGACGGGAAGTGGAGGTCACATGACTACTGACGGGAAGTGGAGGTCACATGACTACTGACGGGAAGTGGAGGTCACATGACTACTGACGGGAAGTGGAGGTCACATGACTACTGACGGGAAGTGGAGGTCACATGACTACTGACTGGAAGTGGAGGTCACATGACTACTGACGGGAAGTGGAGGTCACATGACTACTGACGGGAAGTGGAGGTCACATGACTACTGACGGGAAGTGGAGGTCACATGACTACTGACTGGAAGTGGAGGTCACATGACTACTGACGGGAAGTGGAGGTCACATGACTTTACCGACCAATCCTCACTGAGAAATATCTGCAACCAAACGGCGTCTTCTCGCTTCGTGTTTTCAGTATAAAATGTCAATTTAATGTAAATGTTCTCTCAGAAAAGCAGCATTTAAGAGGTTAAACTGCATCTCTGCCACTTCTGCATGAAGAATAACTTGGTTTTTATCTAGAAATGTTGCAGGAATGTTGTTTTGTATAAAACTTTTCATGCAAAATGCTATCCTGTTAAATAGTGAACTGCTGCTGTTCTCTGTGAATTTCTTTGACGAAAACCCCCACATTTAAACCCGTCTTCTTGCGCGCTGAGACGCTCATCTTTCTTTGTTTTATGCAACAAATCAATAATCCAGAAACTAATCTGCAGATTAATTTAAATGATATATTTATTTGCAGCTCTTGTCTGGATATATTAATATGTGTTGCCTTTGGAAACAGCTTTAAGCCGTGAACTGATTCTGAATATTTGCAGATTTCTCAACAGTTTATCAGCTCTCTGTTTCCCAACCGGCTGTCAGAGTCCACCGTGTGAGCAGAGACATGTCTCCTCACATGTGAGTCCACGTTACAGTGGACTCACATGTGAGGAGACATGTCTCTGCTCACATGTGAGTCCACGTTACAGTGGACTCACATGTGAGCAGACATGTCTCTGCTCACATGTGAGTCCACGTTACAGTGGACTCACATGTGAGCAGACATGTCTCTGCTCACATGTGAGTCCACGTTACAGTGGACTCACATGTGAGGAGACATGTCTCTGCTCACATGTGAGTCCACGTTACAGTGGACTCACATGTGAGCAGAGACATGTCTCTGCTCACATGTGAGGAGACATGTCTCCTCACATGTGAGCAGAGACATCATGTCTGCAGGAACACTCTACAGACAGTTTCTGTGTTTTTAGGTCCGTCTGCAATGAAAAGTGCAATTAATGTTAATTTATTGTTGTTTTTAAAACTCATTTCCCGTCATGTGATCACTGAATGCCGCTCGATGAGAATGTTTTTAACTATGAAATGTTATTAAAGTTTTAAGTCTGTCTGCTGTCTGCACAGAGACACAGAAATAAAGTGGAATATTTGTATACCTTTTGCTTCAGTTTGGTTTATTTTGAAGGTCACAATTACAGAACATAAAACCATTAATATAATATATAATTGTGCTAAAAATATATCCATAGCTCTTCATCTGGACATATTTCTGTGTATCTCGGTATATTTCTGTGTACTTCTGTGTACTTCTGTGTACTTCTGTATACTTCTGTGTATTTCTGTGTACTTCTGTATATTTCTGTGTATTTCTGTATACTTCTGTGTACTTCTGTGTATTTCTGTGTACTTCTGTGTACTTCTGTGTATTTCTTTGTATTTCTGTGTACTTCTGTGTACTTCTGTGTATTTCTTTGTATTTCTGTGTACTTCTGTGTATTTCTGTATACAGTCGATGACCTCCTGCTGATCTAAAGGTCAGAAGTCAGTGTTTGAGCCGCTCTGCAAACAGCAGGATCTCACCTGAGTCTCCTCTGAGTCTCACCTGAGTCTCACCTGAGTTTCCTCTGAGTTCCCCTGAGTCTCACAGTCTCACCTGAGTCTCCTCTGAGTCTCACCTGAGTCTCACAGTCTCACCTGAGTCTCACCTGAGTCTCACCTGAGTCTCTCCTGAGTCTCACTTGAGTCTCACTTGAGTCTCACCTGAGTCTCACCTGAGTCTCCTCTGAGTCTCCTCTGAGTCTCACCTGAGTCTCACTTGAGTCTCACCTGAGTCTCACCTGAGTCTCTCCTGAGTCTCACCTGAGTCTCTCCTGAGTCTCTCCTGAGTCTCACCTGAGTCTCCTCTGAGTCTCACCTGAGTCTCTCCTGAGTCTCACCTGAGTCTCACCTGAGTCTCACCTGAGTCTCTCCTGAGTCTCACCTGAGTCTCTCCTGAGTCCCCTGAGTCTCCCTGAGTCTCCTCTGAGTCTCCTCTGAGTCTCCCTGAGTCTCTGCTGAGTCTCCTGAGTCTCCTCTGAGTCTCCTCTGAGTCTCCTCTGAGTCTCTCCTGAGTCTCCTCTGAGTCTCTCTGAGTCTCCTCTGAGTCTCCTCTGAGTCTCCTGAGTCTCTGCTGAGTCTCTGCTGAGTCTCTCCTGAGTCTCCTCTGAGTCTCCTCTGAGTCTCTCCTGAGTCTCCTCTGAGTCTCTCCTGAGTCTCCCCTGAGTCTCACCTGAGTCTCCCTGAGTCTCCTCTGAGTCTCTCCTGAGTCTCCCCTGAGTCTCACCTGAGTCTCCTCTGAGTCTCCTCTGAGTCTCCTCTGAGTCTCTCCTGAGTCTCCTCTGAGTCTCTCCTGAGTCTCCTCTGAGTCTCTCCTGAGTCTCTCCTGAGTCTCCTCTGAGTCTCTCCTGAGTCTCCTGAGTCTCCTCTGAGTCTCCTCTGAGTCTCCTCTGAGTCTCTCCTGAGTCTCCTCTGAGTCTCCTCTGAGTCTCCTCTGAGTCTCACCTGAGTCTCACCTGAGTCTCCTCTGAGTCTCACCTGAGTCTCACCTGAGTCTCACCTGAGTCTCCTCTGAGTCTCACTTGAGTCTCACTTGAGTCTCACTTGAGTCTCACCTGAGTCTCACCTGAGTCTCACTTGAGTCTCACTTGAGTCTCACCTGAGTCTCACCTGAGTCTCACCTGAGTCTCACCTGAGTCTCACCTGAGTCTCACCTGAGTCTCTCCTGAGTCTCACCTGAGTCTCCCCTGAGTCTCCCCTGAGTCTCACCTGAGTCTCACTTGAGTCTCCTCTGAGTCTCCCCTGAGTCTCACCTGAGTCTCACCTGAGTCTCCTCTGAGTCTCCTCTGAGTCTCACCTGAGTCTCACTTGAGTCTCCTCTGAGTCTCCCCTGAGTCTCTCCTGAGTCTCTCCTGAGTCTCACCTGAGTCTCACTTGAGTCTCCTCTGAGTCTCCTCTGAGTCTCTCCTGAGTCTCACCTGAGTCTCCCTGAGTCTCACCTGAGTCTCCCCTGAGTCTCCCCTGAGTCTCACTTGAGTCTCCTCTGAGTCTCCCCTGAGTCTCACCTGAGTCTCACCTGAGTCTCACTTGAGTCTCCTCTGAGTCTCCTCTGAGTCTCACCTGAGTCTCACTTGAGTCTCCTCTGAGTCTATCCTGAGTCTCCTCTGAGTCTCTCCTGAGTCTCTCCTGAGTCTCACCTGAGTCTCCTCTGAGTCTCTCCTGAGTCTCTCCTGAGTCTCACCTGAGTCTCACTTGAGTCTCCTCTGAGTCTCCTCTGAGTCTCTCCTGAGTCTCTCCTGAGTCTTCCTGAGTCTCACCTGAGTCTCACCTGAGTCTCACCTGAGTCTCTCCTGAGTCTCACCGAGTCTCACTTGAGTCTCCTCTGAGTCTCCTCTGAGTCTCACTTGAGTCTCCTCTGAGTCTCACCTGAGTCTCACCTGAGTCTCACCTGAGTCTCACTTGAGTCTCCCCTGAGTCTCCCTGAGTCTCCTCTGAGTCTCTCCTGAGTGTCCTCTGAGTCTCCTCTGAGTCTCCTGAGTCTCTCCTGAGTCTCTCCTGAGTCTCCTCTGAGTCTCTCCTGAGTCTCCTCTGAGTCTCCTCTGAGTCTCTCCTGAGTCTCCTCTGAGTCTCTCCTGAGTCTCCTCTGAGTCTCACCTGAAGACAGGAGAAAACCTCACCTTAATAACCAGCAACAATATAAAAATAAACCAAAAAATACAAGAAATAAAAACTTTATACACAAAATAATAAAAAAACTGCAAATAAACAAAATAAAACCTTAAAAATAAAAGAATACTTCAGAAAATAAAAAAACAAATACCTCTGCAACCATACATTAAAAAGCTTTAGTAAAAATCTGTAAACAGAAAATAGAAACTGCAATAATACAAAAAAACATATATATATATCATTAAAGAGATAAGGTGCTTCAAATATTATATTAAACGCTTATTTTCAATGTGACGAAAACATTTAATGTCCCGTAAAATGTCATCTCTCTCTGTGTTCAGGAATGACCTTTTATTAGGTCTACTACACCCAGGGTAAAGTACATTTACCAAGTACTGTACTACACTTTAGAGTGGTACTTGTACTTTACCTGAGTATTTCCATTGTATGCTACTGTGTACTTCTACTCCACTTCAGTTCAGAGGTACATGGAGTACTTCTCCTTCCTCTGATTGTACCTGAGTTACTCTGAGTGTTGAACACAAAGCGCTCCCTCTCCTGTCCGGCAGGGGGCGACAGAGGCCTGGTTGTCACTGACCTCCTGTCTACCTGTTCATTTAATCACACATCTAATGAATGAAGAACGCTACAGCACAGGGTGTGGTTCTAAACATGTCAAATACTATTACAATAAATACAGCAACTTCGATACTGTTTTATTCTTGACTCCGAGCTGCTGTCACGATATACTTCTTATTGTAGGAGACATTTTATATTACATTACAAAACAATACATATTATATTAAAACAAACAATTGAATAAACAACAACAACAAATAAAAAACAGATTTTATTTTTTTACTCCAGCAGCAGAGAGAGAGAGAGAGAGAGAGAGAGAGAGAGAGAGAGAGAGAGAGAGAGAGAGAGAGAGAGAGAGAGAGAGAGAGAGAGAGAGAGAGAGAGAGAGAGAGAGAGAGAGAGAGAGAGAGAGAGAGAGAGAGAGAGAGAGAGAGAGAGAGAGAGAGAGAGACACACACAACACATACACACATACACACATACACACATACACACACACAGAGAGGGAGGATCCGGGATCTGACGCAGTGATCTCCACTCCCTGCAGGAAGAGAAACCAGGCTGCGGAGCTCCAGGACAACACGCAGATTTTACCCGGGGAAGAGCTCCAGAGGACGGCTTGAGAAGAACCATGAGGCCCGGGAGCACCGAGGAGAGAGACCCGGGATCTGGAGCTCAGAGAGTGGACTGATCCCGGACCTGTACCCGGAGTCTGGAGCTCAGAGAGCGGACTGATACCGGACCTGTACCCGGAGTCTGGAGCTCAGAGAGCGGACTGATCCCGGACCTGTACCCGGAGTCTGGAGCTCAGAGAGCGGACTGATCCTGGACCTGGTCCCGGAGTCTGGAGCTCAGAGAGCGGACTGATCCTGGACCTGTACCGGAGTCTGGAGCTCAGAGAGCGGACTGATCCCGGATCTGATCCCGGTTTGTGTTCATTGCGTTCGGGCAGCAGGAGGGGAGGATGCTGCACACGCTGCCGGAGAAAGGCTGCTTTTCCCCGGGACTATCTCTGAGATTAACCCCCGCTCTGGATCCTCCATGCTGCCCCGTGAAACTCTCCATGATAACAACAAGGTGGAGGGGGGGACATAAAGAGTTCATCTCTATGAAGCTGAAGTGAAGCCCAAACACAGGAGCGGGAGGACCCGGATGTGGGCCCACAGAGCATGCGCAGTGGAGGAATGGAGCGCCTAAATAACGCTGGATTCAGATTTGAGTGACTTTTTCACCCTAAGGATTTATATAAGGGCTACACAGAGCTCGTGCTAGGGAGATTATTCAGATATACAATGTAAGTCAATGGTGAAAAAGTATTTTTGGGGCAAAATGACGTCACGGGAGTTGTAGTACCACCGTTTGGCCACTACGAATATCTGCTTCACTTCCTGGTGGGTTTGCTTTACTCCGAGATACCCCAAAATATGCTGCGCCCCCTATGAAAACCGTCCATGACAACAAGGAGGAGGAGGAGGGCCCCCCCGTGCAGGAGGGCCCCCCCGTGGAGGAGGGCCCCCCCGTGGAGGAGGACCTGAAGGCGGCTCAGATGTGGCGCGACGCGGCTCTGAGGTCCAGGAAGTTGCGCAGCGACCAGAGGAACCTGACCCTCAGCTCCAAAGATAACCAGATCATCTTCCCAGAGGACGTTTCACAGGTAAACATTCACCTGGTTGTCATCTTGTATTATACTCATATGTCTCTCCATAGAGGCTGAATCATCATGTTAATCACATAGCTATCATATGCCTAAAACAGTCCTGATGCTCTTCTAGGTAATCATACATCCTGTCATGTACTCAGCTACAGTTGGGGTACCTTTGTTATCATGTTACTCTCATGTTGGAAGAGGACATTCACTATTTTCACAACACCATGTATGACAATGAAACCTTTGAATCTTTGGATTTTGACTCTTTGAGGTGGAGGTCCTGAACCTGGGGAACAACTCCCTGAAAGACCTCCCTAACGTTCTGGGGTCCAGCCTGAGCAACCTGCGGGTCCTGGTTCTGCGCAGGAACCGGTTCTCCCTGGTTCCCCGGGTGGTTCTGGAGCTGGAGCGCCTGGTGGATCTGGACCTGAGTCACAACCTCCTGCTGGGTCTGCCTGAAGACCTGACCTGCTGAAGAACCTGAAGAAACTCTGCGTGAGCCACAACCAGATCCTGGTGCTGCCCAATCAGATCGGAGCGCTGCAGGTAACTAACACCTACATACTACACCTAGAATACACATAGAATACACATAGAATACACATAGAATACACATAGAATACACCTAGAATACACCTAGAATACACATAGAATACACCTAGAATACACATAGAATACACCTAGAATACACATAGAATACACATAGAATACACCTAGAATACACATAGAATACACCTAGAATACACATAGAATACGCCTAGAATACACATAGAATACACATAGAATACACCTAGAATACACATAGAATACACCTAGAATACACATAGAATACACCTAGAATACAGCTAGAATACACCTAGAATACACCTAGAATACACCTAGAATACACCTAGAATACACCTAGAATACACATAGAATACACCTAGAATACACATAGAATAAACCTAGAATACACATAGAATACACATAGAATACACCTAGAATACACATAGAATACACCTAGAATAAATAGAATACACCTAGAATACACCTAGAATACACATAGAATACACCTAGAATACACCTAGAATACACATAGAATACACATAGAATACACCTAGAATACACATAGAATACACCTAGAATACACCTAGAATACACATAGAATACACATAGAATAAACCTAGAATACACCTAGAATACACATAGAATACACCTAGAATACAAATAGAATACACCTAGAATACACCTAGAATACACATAGAATACACATAGAATACACCTAGAATACACCTAGAATACACATAGAATACACCTAGAATACACATAGAATACACCTAGAATACACATAGAATACACCTAGAATACACATAGAATACACATAGAATAAACCTAGAATACACCTAGAATACACATAGAATACACCTAGAATACACATAGAATACACCTAGAATACACCTAGAATACGCATAGAATACACATAGAATACACCTAGAATACACATAGAATACATCTACATCACTACATCAGAGTACATCTATATACTACATCACTACATCAGAGTATATCTATATACTACATTACTACATCAGAGTACACCCTCTCTGATCTGAATGTGTCCCCCCAGGTGCTGGAGGAGCTGGATCTGAGCTTTAACTCCCTGCAGGTCCTCCCTCAGACCCTCATCAGGCTCTCCAGGCTCAGGACTCTGGACGCGGACCACAACAAGCTGCCCCAGTTCCCGCCTCAGATCCTGGCCCTGGGCGACCTGGAGGAGCTGGACCTCTCTGGGAACCGGTTCAAGACCCTGCCCTCGGACATCCTGAAGCTGCGGAGCATCAAGATCCTGTGGCTCAGCAGCCTGAACCTGGTCCAGCTGCCGGACTCCTTCTGTCTCCTGGAGCATCTGGAGAGCCTGATGCTGGACGGGAACCAGATCTCCGCCCTGCCGCAGGACTTCAGCAGGATGCAAACACTCAGGATGCTGAACCTGTCCTCCAATCAGTTCCAGGACTTCCCCGAGGTGATCCTGAGCCTCTCGGGGCTGGAGGAGGTCTACCTGAGCCGGAACAGACTGATCCAGATCCCAGAGGAGCTGGGGGGTCTGCGGAGACTCAACAACCTGTGGCTGGACAACAACTGCATCACCTTCCTGCCCGACTCCATCGTGGACCTGGAGCGCCTCGAGGAACTGGTCATCCAGGGGAACCAGATCGCTATCCTGCCGGAGAACTTCGGGAAGCTGTCCAGGGTCAACATCTGGAAGGTGAAGGACAACCCTCTGATCCAGCCCCCCTACGAGGTCTGCATGAAGGGGATCCCCTACATCGCGGCCTACCAGAAGGAGCTGGCGGACTCTCAGCTGGCCGTGAAGCCGCGCCTGAAACTGGTCCTGATGGGGGCCAAGAACTCTGGGAAGACCCGGCTCAGGAGGAGCGTGATGGGCCCTCAGCAGGAGGTCCAGGACCTGCAGGGGACGGGGGCATCGAGGTGACGGACTGGGTGGCGGACCGTGGCCTCACCTTCCTGGTCTACGATCTGTCGGGGGACCAGGACCTCATCAAACCCTTCCTCCTGTCCCCGGGGGCCCTGTACCTCCTCGTGGTGAACCTCAGAACCTACACCCCGAGGACCTTTTACTCCCAGGTGGGGTACTTCCTGCACCTCCTCGGGGCCAAAGTCCCCCACGCGGTGGTCCTGGTGGTCGGGACCCACTCGGACCTGTGCACCGAGGAGGATCTGGAGGAGAAGAGTCTGGACCTCCATCGGCAGATCGGCCTCCAGGAGCTCCAGGACCTAAAGGTGCTGAAGGCTGAAGTCCTGCAGGTGGACCGGGCCATGCAGCAGGGCTTCAGTGTCCGGTCCTCCAGCCCTCACGTGGTCTTCTACGGGGTCTCGGACCAGAACTTGAGGTGCAGGAAGTCCCATTTGCAGTACATTCTGAACCACCGTCTGCAGGTCCTGTCACCCCTGCTGAGGACGGGGGTCCACAGGAACCAGAGGCTCAGAGAGAAGCTCCTGCAGGTGGCCGAGCAGCGCCAGATCTTCCCCAACCTTCATCAGGTTCTGCCTCGGTCCTGGCAGGTTCTGGAGGATCTGCACCTGAAGGCCCCCCAGCTGTGGCTGTCCTGGTGGGACTCTGCCCGGCTGGGTCTGCAGGCGGGTCTGACGGAGGACCGGCTGCAGAGCGCCCTCTCTTACCTGCACGAATCAGGGAAGCTGCTCCACTTCGAGGACTGCCCCCCCTGAAGGACTACGTCTTCCACAACCTGCCGCGGTTCTTCCAGATCCTGAACCGGTTCTTCATGGTCCTGGAACCGAAGACGCCCAGAAACCTGCAGGTGGGTTTCAATCAAATCTCACTGAACCTGTGATGGAGCGTTTCAATCAAATCTCACTGAACCTGTGATGGAGCGTTCACACATGGTGTCCCGGTGCGTTCGCACATGGTGTCCGGTGGGTTCGCACATGGTGTCCGGTGGGTTCGCACATGGTGTCCGGTGGGTTCGCACATGGTGTCCGGTGCGTTCGCACATGGTGTCCGGTGCGTTCGCACATGGTGTCCGGGGGTTCGCACATGGTGTCCGGTGGGTTCGCACATGGTGTCCGGTGGGTTCGCACATGGTGTCCGGTGGGTTCGCACATGGTGTCCGGTGCGTTCGCACATGGTGTCCGGTGCGTTCACCGGTGCGTTCGCACATGGTGTCCGGTGCGTTCGCACATGGTGTCCGGTGCGTTCGCACACGGTGTCCGGTGCGTTCACCGGTGCGTTCGCACATGGTGTCCGGTGCGTTCGCACATGGTGTCCGGTGCGTTCACCGGTGCGTTCACACATGGTGTCCGCACATGGTGTCGGTGCGTTCGCACATGGTGTCCGGTGGGTTCACATGGTGTCCGGTGCGTTCACATGGTGTCCGGTGGGTTCGCACATGGTGTCCGGTGCGTTCGCACATGGTGTCCGGTGGGTTCGCACATGGTGTCCGGTGCGTTCACATGGTGTCCGGTGCGTTCACATGGTGTCCGGTGCGTTCACACATGGTGTCCGGTGTGAACGCACCATCATTCATGTCTTTATGTTCTCTCTCCGTGCTCTTCTGTATTCTCCTGTTGACATGTGATCTATAAATACATGTGCGTTGTGTTTCAGAGGGAGGAGCTTCTGCAGCGCCTGCTGTCTGAGGGTGGAGGAGGTCAGGTGATGGAGGAGAGGGGGGGGGAGACCCTGATGAAGAAGCAGCAGCTGGAGGTGTTCCTGCAGGACGGCCTGCTCTCCTCCCCCCTCATCCAGACCCTCCTGGGGCCCCTGATCCAGACCCAGCAGGACCTGGTGCTGGTGATGGAGCTGCTGCAGAAGATGGGGGTCTGTTTCTGCCTCAACAGGACCCAGAACAGGACTCTAAACGGGACCCAGACTCAGACCCAGACCCAGACCCAGACCCAGACCCAGACTCAGAACCAGACCCAGACCCAGACCCAGACCCAGATTCTGAATGGGGGCCCGGTCTGGTACCAGTTCCCCAGCTATGTGAGAGTTGATGCTCCACAGGGGGGCCCCTCGCTGCCCCCCCTCTCTGTAGAACAGCTCCATATCCAGTACCGTTTCCACTTCCTGTTCCCCCCCGGTCTGTTTGAGCGTTTCTCCGTTCAGATTAACGGCCATGTGGTGCAGCGTTCTGAGGGAGGGACCGGGTGGAGGCGTACCGGGGGAAGGTCCGGTGCTGGTGACCCGGCAGCGCGGGGGGGGGTCGGATCTGAGGGGGGGGGGGTCGGATCTGAGGGGGGGAGGCTCTCGTCTGAGGGGGGGTTCCCCTGATCTGAGGGGGGGGTCGCTGAACCTCGCCTCCCACGCCTCGCTGCCCAACATCTGGACGGCCTGGCAGGCGCTGAGCCCCCTGATGGAGGATCTGAACGCCCTGCTGAGGGAGTGGCCCGGACTGCTAACCTCTGTCCACATCCTGTGCTCCAAGTGCCTGAAGAGAGGGGCCCCGAACCCCCACGCCTTCCCAGGTAACATATAATACACCTTTATAGACCTTTACACCTGAAGACAGGGGCCCCGAACCCCCACGCCTTCCCAGGTAACATCCCCCCTCATTTTACTCTCATATATAGATATATACTTTCTCCTGACACAGCAGGGGGTCATTCTGAGCCGGTCCACGTTGAAATCTACCAGAAATGTTAATAAATGCATAATCTGCGTTTCTGGATGAAATGATTTATGTTGTCTGCAATAATCTGATCACTTCAGATATAAGATATTTCCTGCAGCTGTATCGTGTGTGTGTGTGTGTGTGTGTGTGTGTGTGTGTGTGTGTGTGTGTGTGTGTGTGGTGTGTGGTGTGTGTGTGTGTGTGTGTGTGTGTGTGTGTGTGTGTATGTGTGTATGTGTGTATGTGTGTATGTGTGTGTGTGTGTGGTGTGTGTGTGTGTGTGTGTGTTCACCTGCACCTCTATGTAACTTGAAACGGTCATATTCCTATTTTTAGAGATTCCTGTAACTCCTGTGTTAAAGTTCATGTGCAGTCAAACCTCAGAGTACAAATACTGCAGATTACAGGAGAACCTTTACAGACACACACACACACACACACACACACACACACACACACACACACACACACACACACACACACACACCCACACTGCTGATGTCATGATTAGATGATGTCATGATTAGATGATGTCATCGCTGTCTGCATCAGTTTTTGGAGCTTCATTAAAATCTAGACAAGAGGAATAAAACAGGCTCGGTTAAAGTAAGAAAGACCAGATCAATAATATTAATAATACAAATACAAATGTAGACAGATAGAAGGTTGATGTCGCTGATTAAAAGCTAAAATAGGTCATGTGTTAAAGGTCCCATGTCATGCTCTTCTGGTTCTGACCCGTCCCCTTGTGTTCTGTAGCTCCTGCATGTAACCGGTCTGCAGAGTCACTAACCCTCAAAGTGCACCCTGTAGGGAGTAAAACTCTAACACAGAGAAGACCTGTCTCTGCTGCCCTGAACGCCTCGTTGGACATCTCTCTGTTTCCATTGTTTTCTTCCTGGGTACAGTGACGTGCTCATACCCAAATGGATCCATTGGTCCAAAAGGACCAATCCGTGGAGCTCCTCACACACACACTCTCTCAGCGGCGAAACTGTGGCGCGCTGGGGGGGGGGGTGCTAGTGGAGCCTCGCAGCGGGCGAAACTGTGGCGTGCTGGGGGGGTGCTAGTGGAGCCTCGCAGCGGCGAAACTGTGGCGCGTGGGGGGGGGGTGCTAGTGGAGCCTCGCAGCGGCGAAACTGTGGCGCGCTGGGGGGGGGGTGCTAGTGGAGCCTCGCAGCGGCGAAACTGTGGCGCGCTGGGGGGGTGCTAGTGGAGCCTCGCAGCGGGGCGAAACTGTGGCGTGCTGGGGGGGGGGTGCTAGTGGAGCCTCGCAGCGCGCGAAACTGTGGCGTGCTGGGGGGGGGTGCTAGTGGAGCCTCGCAGCGGCGAAACTGTGGCGCGCTGGGGGGGGGGTGCTAGTGGAGCCTCGCAGCGGCGAAACTGTGGCGCGCTGGGGGGGGGTGCTAGTGGAGCCTCGCAGCGGGGCGAAACTGTGGCGTGCTGGGGGGGGGTGCTAGTGGAGCCTCGCAGCGGCGAAACTGTGGCGTGCTGGGGGGGGGTGCTAGTGGAGCCTCGCAGCGGCGAAACTGTGGCGCGCTTACACTGTAGGTGCGCCGCGGGGGGGGTGCGGGTGCTAGTGGAGCCTCGCAGGCTCGCACCCCCCCTTCCCGCGTCCATGGTGCTCAGGCTGAGTTCCGCGGTGTCTCGTTGTCTCGCAGACACCACGCAGCAACCAGGAAACGACACCAGTAATCCAGCTCACACTGTCCGCTCCTCGAGCCTCACAGGGCGGAGCAGCGAGCCCCGCAACGTCCCCCAACACGGCACCCAGACCCCACGCAGCATTCTCATTTTGTCATTACTGGTGTCATTTCCTGGTTGCTAACTAACGCCATTGTAAAACATAATCACTGATGTTCCGCTGTAACGGTGGTGGACTCATCAGAACAGAGTGGGCTCACAGGGAGGGGGGGGGGCAGGAGCTCCAACAAGGCGTGTAGGACAGAGAGTGAATACACAGACTATACAGAGATGCTGTGAGAAACCAATGAGAGTTTGGACATTGGACCTTTAAGACGTTCTTTCCCACATTTTGTCAGTATTTTAGTTTATATACTAAATATATATCAGTTTCCCTTTGTCTCCAGTATTTATGCTAAGCTAACAGACTACAGAGAGATGACAGTATTCTGCTCATTAATTGATTTAAGCATTGATTTATCCCCCCCCCACTTCCTGTCTGCATTATTGAAGCACTCTGAGCTTTTATTGTGGCGGGGTGATGTTATTATCCTGAAATACGATCCGCAGCAGCTCTGATGCAGACATGGAATAAAGAACATTATCAATGTGTGTGTGTGTGTGGTGTGTGTGTGTGTGTGTGTGTGTGTGTTGTGTGTCTGTGTGTGTGTGTGTGTGTGTCTGTGTGTGTCTGTGTCTGTGTCTGTGTCTGTGTCTGTGTGTGTTGTGTGTGTGTGTGTGTGTGTGTGTGGTGTGTGTGTGTGTGTGTCTGTGTGTGTCTGTGTCTGTGTCTGGTCTGTGTGTGTGTGTGTGTGTGTGTGTGTGTGTCTGTGTGTGTGTGTGTGTGTGTGTGTGTGGTGTCTGTGTGTGTGTGTGTGTGTGTGTGTGTGTGTGTGTGTGTCTGTGTGTGTGTGGTGTGTGTGTGTGTTTGTGTGGTGTGTGTGTGTGGTGTCTGTGTGTCTGTGTGTCTGTGTGTGTGTGTGTGTGTGTGTGTGTGTGTGTGTGTGTGTGTGTGTGTGTCTGTAAAGGTTCTCCTGTAATCTGCAGTATTTGTACTCTGAGGTTTGACTGCACATGAACTTTAACACAGGAGTTACAGGAATCTCTAAAAATAGGAATATGACTGTTTCAAGTTACATAGAGGTGCAGGTGAACACACACACACACACACACACACACACACACACACACACACACACACACACACACACACACACACACACACACACACTCTCTCTCTCTCCTTGTATGGTGGTGATACTGCAGAGCAGGAACTGTAAACTCCTCCTGTCTGCGGTCACATTATTGTAAAAGGGTTTTTATTAAAGAGTCCTCTCCTGTTCAGGTTGATATTGGTATTTAGTGTCTCTGCTTTAAAGAGTCCTCTCTGCTCTGACACGTGTCCATGCTTAATAATACTAATAATACATAGAAAAAGAATATGTATTATAATTCGTATTCTTCTCCCTCTTCTTTAAACTCAGCGCTGCGTTCAGCTGTGACTCTAATCTGATTTTAATCTGTCTTTAACCCTGAAACTGGATTACAGACACTGAGAGAGAGAGAGAGTGCTGCTCACTTTACACTCTGGAGAGGACTCTTTAAAGTAGAGACACTACACACTGATATACACCTGAACCTCAGCAGGAGAGGACTCTTTAAAGTAGAGACACTACACACTGATATACACCTGAACCTCAGCAGGAGAGGACTCTTTAAAGTAGAGACACTACATACTGATATACACCTGAACATCAGCAGGAGAGGACTCTTTAAAGTAGAGACACTACATACTGATATACACCTGAACATCAGCAGGAGAGGACTCTTTAAAGTAGAGACACTACACACTGATATACACCTGAACCTCAGCAGGAGAGGACTCTTTAAAGTAGAGACACTACATACTGATATACACCTGAACATCAGCAGGAGAGGACTCTTTAAAGTAGAGACACTACATACTGATATACACCTGAACATCAGCAGGAGAGGACTCTTTAAAGTAGAGACACTACATACTGATATACACCTGAACATCAGCAGGAGAGGACTCTTTAAAGTAGAGACACTACATACTGATATACACCTGAACATCAGCAGGACAGGACTCTTTAAAGGAGAGACACTACATACTGATATACACCTGAACATCAGCAGGAGAGGACTCTTTAAAGTAGAGACACTACATACTGATATACACCTGAACATCAGCAGGAGAGGACTCTTTAAAGTAGAGACACTACATACTGATATACACCTGAACATCAGCAGGAGAGGACTCTTTAAAGTAGAGACACTACATACTGATATACACCTGGACATCAGCAGGAGAGGACTCTTTAAAGTAGAGACACTACATACTGATATACACCTGAACATCAGCAGGAGAGGACTCTTTAAAGTAGAGACACTACATACTGATATACACCTGAACATCAGCAGGAGAGGACTCTTTAAAGTAGAGACACTACATGATGTGTCTGCAGGTTGAAACTCGCCTCTGTCAGACAGGAAGTGACATCATGAGTTTATCTCTCAGGTTGTCTTTATCTGAGAGAGTAATCCTGTTACATCAGAGCAGTAATCTGAGTATTATCTCAGTCATGTGACCTGCAGGAGGCCGAGCTCTCTGTGTCGGCTGATGTGGATTAAACTCATTTTTCCTGAAAATAATCTATAATCTGGTTTTAGGATCTTTGTTCTCTGACCTCGATAAGAGGAGACATTTCTTCTTCTTGTTCTGCAGCAGATTTCTATTTCTGGATGCAGGTAGTAATAATTTAAAGTGTCTGGAGGATGAGTGACGCAGAGAAGAAGAAGCAGTGATACTCAGAGAGACTGTCCTGCTGATGTTCATCTATTTACAGAGTAAAATCAGACTTTTAAAATGTTCTGAGAAAGTCAGAATTTTGAGATTTGTTTGAGAAAAATCATTATTTTGAGATTTCTTTGAGAAAAATCATTATTTTGAGATTTCGGATTCAAGTCATAATTTTCGGAAAATATTATAATTTTTAGATTTTCTGACAAAAATATGAATTGTGGTATTTTCAGAAAAAAGTCAAAATTTACTGATTTTCAGAATAAAAACATAATTTTTGGAAAAATTCAGAATTATGAGATTTTGAGAAAAAAGACAGACATTTATTTTTATTTTCGGAGAAAAATCTGATTTTTGGGATTTTCAGAATAAAATCTGATTTTTGGGATTTTCAGAATAAAATCTGAATTTTGAGATTTTCAGAAAAAAAGTAAGAATTTTCGAGGTAAATATCCTTTAATAAAACACCTGCTGTTTCAGAGACCAGTCTAAATGTTGCTGTTTGACTCTCATGTGAACCTGTTTCAGAAATACCTCATGTTTCTGTGAGGGTCTTTTATTCTGAAGCTTTGACCCACTTCCTGTCTCACAGCTGCTTCCTGTCTTTGTCTTCAGGAGGAAATCCTCACATAAACACTGTGTGTGTGTGTGTGTGTGTGTGTGTGTGGTGTGTGTGTGTGTGTGTGTGTGTGTGTGTGTGTGTGTGTGTGTGTGTGTGTGTGTGTGTGTGTGTGTGTGTGTGTGTGTGTGTGTGTGTGTGTGTGTGTGTGTGTGTGGTGTGTGTGTGTGTGTGTGTGTGTGTGTGTGTGTGTGTGTGTGATTAATCCTAAAGTAAAGTCAGGATTTTGAGATTTTAAAGTAAAGATATATTAATATATATATAAATATCTTTTCCTCAGGTGAGCTGCTGAGCCAGCCGCGCCCCGACGGGCTGATGGAGGTGATCTGTCCTCAGGACGGAGCTGAGAGGGTCAACGTGGCCCTCATCTTCCCCCCCACACACACACCTGAGGACACCTGAGGACACACACCTGAGACACACACCTGATAACACACACCTGAGGACAAACACGTGAGACACACACCTGAGGACACACACCTGAGACACACACCTGAGACACACACCTGAGGACCCACACCTGAGACACACACCTGAGACACACACCTGAGACCACACACCTGAGGACACACACCTGTGGACACACACCTCCACCTGAGACACACACCTGAGACACACACCTGAGGACCACCTGAGACACACACCTGAGACCACACACCTGAGACCACACCTGAGACCACACACCTGAGGACACACACCTGAGGACACACACATGTGGACACACACCTCCACCTGAGACACACCTGAGACCAGACACCTGAGGACACACACCTGAGACCACACACCTGAGGACACACCTGAGACACACACCTGAGACCACACACCTAAGAACACACCTGAGACACACACCTGAGGACACACACCTGAGACCACACACCTGAGGACACACACCTGAGGACACACCTGAGACACACACCTGAGACACACACACCTAAGGACACACCTGAGACACACACCTGAGGACACACACCTGAGACACACACCTGAGACCACACCCTGAGGACACACACCTGAGGACACACCTGAGACCAGACACCTGAGGACACCACCTGAGACACACACCTGAGGACACACACCTGAGACACACACCTGAGACCACACACCTAAGGACACACCTGAGACACACACCTGAGACCACACACCTAAGGACACACCTGAGACACACACCTGAGGACACACACCTGAGACCACACACCTGAGGACACACACCTGAGGACACACCTGAGACACACACCTGAGACCACACACCTAAGGACACACCTGAGACACACACCTGAGGACACACACCGGAGACCACACACCTGAGGACACACACCTGAGACCACACACCTGAGGACATACACCTGAGGACACACACCTGAGACCACACACCTGAGGACACACACCTGAGGACACACACCTGAGGCACACACCTGAGACCACACACCTGAGACCACACCCTGAGACTCACACCTGAGACCACACCCTGAGACTCACACCTGAGACTCACACCTGAGACCACACACCTGAGACCACACACCTGAGACTCACACCTGAGACCACACACCTGAGACTCACACCTGAGACTCACACCTGAGACCACACACCTGAGACTCACACCTGAGACCACACACCTGAGACTCACACCTGAGACTCACACCTGAGACTCACACCTGAGACTACACACCTGAGACCACACACCTGAGACTCACACCTGAGACTCACACCTGAGACTCACACCTGAGACCACACACCTGAGACCACACACCTGAGACTCACACCTGAGACCACACACCTGAGACTCACACCTGAGACCACACACCTGAGACTCACACCTGAGACTCACACCTGAGACCACACACCTGAGACCACACCTGAGACCACACCCTGAGACCACACACCTGAGACTCACACCTGAGACCACACACTGAGACCACACACACTGAGACTCACCCCTGCAGCACCTCCCTCTACACCTGCACCAAAAGTACCAGAACCTGCAGAACATCCACCTGCAACACCTGTAGCACCTCTACCTATAAACATCCACCTCCACCTGCTGCACCTTCACCTGCTGCACCTGCAGGTTTATTTGTTGCAACAGCTGCAGCTCCTGCAAGACTTCTAACTATAAACATCCACCTGTAACACCTGCTGTACCTCCACCTGCTTCACCTGCTCCACCTGAGACTCCACCTGGATCACCTGTAACACCTGCTTCACCTGAGACTTCACCTGCTTCACCTGAGACTCCACCTGGATCACCTGTAACACCTGCATCACCTGAGACTCCACCTGGATCACCTGTAACACCTGCTTCACCTGAGACTCCACCTGGATCACCTGTAACACCTGCTTCACCTGAGACTCCACCTGGATCACCTGTAACACCTGCTTCACCTGAGACTCCACCTGGATCACCTGTAACACCTGCTTCACCTGAGACTCCACCTGGATCACCTGTAACACCTGCTTCACCTGAGACTCCACCTGGATCACCTGTAACACCTGCTGTACCTTCACCTGCTTCACCTGAGACTTCACCTGCTTCACCTGAGACTCCACCTGGATCACCTGTAACACCTGCTTCACCTGAGACTCCACCTGGATCACCTGTAACACCTGCTTCACCTGAGACTCCACCTGGATCACCTGTAACACCTGCTTCACCTGAGACTCCACCTGGATCACCTGTACACCTGCTGTACCTTCACCTGCTTCACCTGAGACTTCACCTGCTTCACCTGAGACTCCACCTGGATCACCTGTAACACCTGCATCACCTGAGACTCCACCTGGATCACCTGTAACACCTGCTTCACCTGAGACTCCACCTGGATCACCTGTAACACCTGCTTCACCTGAGACTCCACCTGGATCACCTGTAACACCTGCTGTACCTTCACCTGCTTCACCTGAGACTTCACCTGCTTCACCTGAGACTCCACCTGGATCACCTGTAACACCTGCATCACCTGAGACTCCACCTGTAACACCTGCTTCACCTGAGACTCCACCTGGATCACCTGAGACTCCACCTGGATCACCTGAGACTCCACCTGGATCACCTGTAACACCTGCTTCACCTGAGACTCCACCTGGATCACCTGTAACACCTGCTTCACCTGAGACTCCACCTGTAACACCTGCTTCACCTGAGACTTCACCTGCTTCACCTGAGACTCCACCTGGATCACCTGTAACACCTGCATCACCTGAGACTCCACCTGGATCACCTGTAACGCCTGCATCACCTGAGACTCCACCTGGATCACCTGTAACACCTGCTTCACCTGAGACTCCACCTGGATCACCTGAGACTCCACCTGGATCACCTGTAACACCTGCTTCACCTGAGACTCCACCTGGATCACCTGAGACTCCACCTGGATCACCTGTAACACCTGCTTCACCTGAGACTCCACCTGGATCACCTGAGACTCCACCTGGATCACCTGTAACACCTGCATCACCTGAGACTCCACCTGGATCACCTGTAACACCTGCATCACCTGAGACTCCACCTGGATCACCTGAGACTCCACCTGGATCACCTGTAACACCTGCTTCACCTGAGACTTCACCTGCTTCACCTGAGACTTCACCTCCTTCACCTGTAACACCTGCTGTACCTCCACCTGCCCCCCCCATCAGACTGAACGTCCAGCTGCAGCGTCACTGCCTCACAGGTAACTTTGTATTTGCTTCGTTTTTATTATTCTGTGAAACACTTCATCCTAAAAGAAATGATTCTTATTTCTTTGTGTTCCTCTGTCTCTGTTTCCTGCAGGCCGCCCTTTCTCCTCTTGGATTTTAAAACCTTTCTCAGCAGCTTGAAGAGCACCGGCACCCCGCCAAAATAAAACCTCTCTGGTGGTTTTATTCTGAAACTCTGAGACACTTCCTACAGCGTGTCCACATTCCTGAGGTTTCTTTGAAAGTGGACTGAGATATTCTGCTCGGTTTCTGTGGAGGACGACTCTGTGAATACGTGAGGAGCTGTGAGTCGTTTGAGGGAGGGACTACTTTCTCTCAGCCGGACCACACCTCCAGAGCTGCAGCCGTGAGACATCAGCTTAGACTGTGAGTCCTTTGAGGGAGGGACTACTTTCTCTCAGCCGGACCACACCTCCAGAGCTGCAGCCGTGAGACATCAGCTTAGACTGTGAGTCGTTTGAGGGAGGGACTACTTCTCTCAGCCGGACCACACCTCCAGAGCTGCAGCCGTGAGACATCAGCTTAGACTGTGAGTCCTTTGAGGGAGGGACTACTTTCTCTCAGCCGGACCACACCTCCAGAGCTGCAGCCGTGAGACTCAGCTTGACTGTGAGTCGTTTGAGGGAGGGACTACTTTCTCTCAGCCGGACCACACCTCCAGAGCTGCAGCCGTGAGACATCAGCTTAGACTGTGAGTCGTTTGAGGGAGGGACTACTTTCTCTCAGCCGGACCACACCTCCAGAGCTGCAGCCGTGAGACATCAGCTTGACTGTGAGTCCTTTGAGGGAGGGACTACTTTCTCTCAGCCGGACCACACCTCTGCAGACTAACCAGATGAATGATAACCAGCTGGTTTCAGCTGCAGCTCCATCAGAACAGGAGAGCACAATAATATGAGATATAGAGTGGGGGGTTATTAAAATGTGATATTCTGGAGCCGGGGAGGGGGGGGGGATTATTCAGAGAAATAACTCTGAATTTCAGAGTTATTTCATTTGTCATTTTAAACGAGAAAAAACCCCAAAATGTCTCTGAGATAAAAGAAAAATACAAAATCCTTCTCATCCTCACGTATGTTTGAGTCTCCTCAGGCGACCCCTCCTCAGGCGACCCCTCCTCAGACGACCCCTCCTCAGGCGACCCCTCCTCAGACGACCCCTCCTCTCTTCACCTCCCGTATGTTTGAGTCTCCTCAGGCGACCCTCCTCTCTTCACCTCCCGTATGTTTGAGTCTCCTCAGGCGACCCCTCCTCAGACGACCCCTCCTCAGGCGACCCCTCCTCTGTATGTTTGAGTCTCCTCAGGCGACCCCTCCTCAGGCGACCCCTCCTCAGGCGACCCCTCCTCAGGCGACCCCTCCTCTGGCGACCCCTCCTCAGGCGACCCCTCCTCAGGCGACCCCTCCTCTGGCGACCCTCCTCTGGCGACCCCTCCTCAGGCGACCCCTCCTCTGACGACCCCTCCTCAGGCGACCCCTCCTCTGGCGACCCCTCCTCAGGCGACCCCTCCTCTGACGACCCCTCCTCAGGCTCCTTCTCATCGCCCTGTGTGTATTAAAGATAAAGTGTTTGAGTCGGAGCTGAATCGACGGACGTTTCTCACTGAGCTGTAAATAAAATCTTTATTTTTGTAAGTGGATTATTAACATTGAAAGGCTGTGCATGTGAGCGTGCACACACACACAAACACACACACACACACACACACTTTTATATTGAGTGTCACGCAACAGGAAATACCAAATAAACCAAGAACTGGCTTTAAACCGACTCTGTCTTTCTTCAGAGTCAGATTACATCAAAAACCTTTGTTTCTTTCTTTTTAGGCAAATATGAGTTTTTTTCATTCGTTGTTCAGGTCGTTGTCTTTCAACTAATGATTTAAATAATCTATCTATTGTAATAATATAACATTGAGTTACCGTACAGATGAACCGTTTATTATTGTTTTAATATTTGATAATCATGTTTTTATTATTAAATTCAAACTAAAATTCTGTGAATGTATAATATATAAATAACATGTTTACATTTAATGACATTTCTGCACTCTCAGGTGTTATGAGTTTCACACTGGCCCAATCCCAAACCACGCCCTACACCCTACCCCTACACACTACCCTACCCCTACACCCTACCCCTACACACTACCCCTACACACTACCCCTACACACTACCCTACCCCTACACCCTACCTACCCTACACCCTACCCCTACACACCTACACACTACCCCTACACACTACCCCTCCGTTCGCGCGGAGGGTCCGCCACATTAAGGCTGCTGTCCACACGCAATAGGCCCAGAAACGTATCCTTCCCACGAGACCGCTCGACCCGCTGGAGACGCTGCAGTGCATATGCCGGGCCTGTAAGTGGCGCTGTACTTCCGCCACAAAATACACCAAAAGCAGCGAAGAAGACTTCCAAGCATGGTTGCCCTTCAGTTTATTCTCCGCGGTGGATTTAGCAGCAGAGGTGGGAGAGGCAGGACTCTTGATCTCTGATCTCTCTCTCCGGTCCGATTAGACTTCACTCGCGTTCATGTAATATCGATCAGATCTATCTAGTTCTAATGATGTGACTGCCTGAGTGTCAAAGGACACCTCAACAATAAGCGACATTTTGACCGGAGAATTTTAGATTTCGGCTAACGGAAACTCTGCCGTGCGGGGGGTCTGCTGGAGGCTCCTGCTGGCTGCACTGTCCTGCCAGATACCGGGACCTGGCTCGAAACACTCGGTAAACTGTTGTTGTTGTTGGCGAAACACATCAGCAATGACGCGGGTGACACGGGGGTGAGCGGGAGAGGCGGGGCTATTGCGTCATCATTATCAGGAAATGATCGTATAGGGCAGCGGTTTTCAAAGTGTGAGGCGCGCCTCCCCTGGGGGCGCCAGAGAGCTTCAGGGGAGGCGCGGCGTGAGAAAAAAATAACGAGAAAAAGATGAGTAAAGTGACACTTGCACACTTTTGGCTGTCTGTGGAGATCGAGTTCCCCACCTCGCCAAAAAGGCTGTAAAAGTGCTCATTCCCTTCACCTCCACCTACCTGTGTGAGTGCTCATTCCCTTCACCTCCACCTACCTGTGTGAGTGCTCATTCCCTCCACCTCCACCTACCTGTGTGAGTGCTCATTCCCTTCACCTCCACCTACCTGTGTGAGTGCTCATTCCCTTCACCTCCACCTACCTGTGTGAGTGCTCATTCCCTCCACCTCCACCTACCTGTGTGAGTGCTCATTCCCTTCACCTCCACCTCCCTGTGTGAGTGCTCATTCCCTTCACCTCCACCTACCTGTGTGAGTGTTCATTCCCTCCACCTCCACCTACCTGTGTGAGTGTTCATTCCCTTCACCTCCACCTACCTGTGTGAGTGCTCATTCCCTCCACCTCCACCTACCTGTGTGAGTGTTCATTCCCTTCACCTCCACCTACTGTGTGAGTGCTCATTCCCTCCACCTCCACCTACCTGTGTGAGTGCTCATTCCCTTCACCTCCGCCCACCTGTGTGAGTGCTCATTCCCTCCACCTCCACCTACCTGTGTGAGTGCTCATTCCCTCCACCTCCACCTACCTGTGTGAGTGCTCATTCCCTCCACCTCCACCTACCTGTGTGAGTGTTCATTCCCTTCACCTCCACCTACCTGTGTGAGTGCTCATTCCCTCCACCTCCACCTACCTGTGTGAGTGTTCATTCCCTTCACCTCCACCTACCTGTGTGAGTGCTCATTCCCTCCACCTCCACCTACCTGTGTGAGTGTTCATTCCCTCCACCCACCTGTGTGAGTGTTCATTCCCTCCACCTCCACCTACCTGTGTGAGTGCTCATTCCCTCCACCCACCTGTGTGAGTGCTCATTCCCTTCACCTCCACCTACCTGTGTGAGTGCTCATTCCCTTCACCTCCACCTACCTGTGTGAGTGCTCATTCCCTTCACCTCCACCCACCTGTGTGAGTGCTCATTCCCTCCACCTACCTGTGTGAGTGCTCATTCCCTCCACCTCCACCCACCTGTGTGAGTGTTCATTCCCTTCACCTCCACCTACCTGTGTGAGTGTTCATTCCCTTCACCTCCACCTACCTGTGTGAGTGTTCATTCCCTTCACCTCCACCTACCTGTGTGAGTGCTCATTCCCTTCACCTCCACCTACCTGTGTGAGTGTTCATTCCCTTCACCTCCACCTACCTGTGTGAGTGTTCATTCCCTTCACCTCCACCTACCTGTGTGAGTGTTCATTCCCTTCACCTCCACCTACCTGTGTGAGTGTTCATTCCCTCCACCTCCACCTACCTGTGTGAGTGCTCATTCCCTCCACCTCCACCTACCTGTGTGAGTGTTCATTCCCTTCACCTCCACCTACCTGTGTGAGTGCTCATTCCTTCACCTCCACCTACCTGTGTGAGTGCTCATTCCCTCCACCTCCACCTACCTGTGTGAGTGCTCATTCCCTCCACCTACCTGTGTGAGTGCTCATTCCCTTCACCTCCACCTACCTGTGTGAGTGCTCATTCCCTTCACCTCCGCCTACCTGTGTGAGTGCTCATTCCCACACCTCCACCTACCTGTGTGAGTGCTCATTCCCTTCACCTCCGCCTACCTGTGTGAGTGCTCATTCCCTTCACCTCCGCCTACCTGTGTGATTGCTCATTCCCTTCACCTCCACCTACCTGTGTGAGTGCTCATTCCCTCCACCTCCCCTACCTGTGTGAGTGCTCATTCCCTCCACCTCCACCTACCTGTGTGAGTGCGGGTTTTCCGCATTGACTTTGATCAAAAGCAAGTGCCGGTCAAGGCTGCAGCCAGAGGATGATCTGCGTTTATTCCTGTGTGCATCAAAGACGCAGACTCATTGTTCCCACTAAAGTAGGGGTGAGTGTAATAAGGGGGCAAAGTTTCGTTCAGTGTGTTGCCGGGAGCATATAAGGATGTATCCACGATGTTGAAAATGTTAAAAAAATATGTGTTAGAACACGCCGTGCGAAAATATACGGGTCGTGCTGCAGCTGTAAGAAGGTGTCGGCGACTGACATGCAAGGAAGAACGGCTGTCGCTGTTCCAACTTTAACAACTGTAGTAACTTCCAGGGTAGGGAATTGAACATAAAATTGTAATTGGGTGCGTGGTATATTTTCATGCACGCACACGCATGGTCCACAACACACAAAGTGAACAACACTCAATTGTCCGATCGCTACCAGTGCATGTTACTGATGCAATATAGTTGAGACCATTCGGGCTTATTCTAGAGGGGTGCAAGGAATAGTCCAAGTAGTGGGGGAGTTGTATACAATATGTTTAAAACATAAAGATGAGAAGGTTTAAAAAAGTTATTGTTTAATGTTTTAAGGAGGTGGCGCTAACAGAGCATTTAATGAAATGTTCTCTAACTGGGCCTCTTTGAAATGCAATTGAATGCCCTGCATTATAGCAACAACAACAACAACAACAACAACAACAATAATAATAGCAATAATAATTAGGAGGGGGGGCGCGGCTTTTCTCATGTTCTCTGAGGGGAGGCTCACCTTCCCACACTTTGAAAACCCCTGGTCTAGAAAAAGGTAAATGTGTGCATTTGATTATAAAGGTGTGTTTATTTACAGACTGCTGCAAAAACTACGAAGCTTATAAACATCTGGTTTAAAACTAAAAAAGCTTTTCTGATTTGAAACCGTTGTTACATACAGTTAGGGCACTTCCTGTTTCTCCCGAGAGAGGGGAGTCTGTCCCAAAGCCTGTGTTTACTCCCTCCCTCTGAGAGGAGGAGCCTCGCTGAGCTGAGAGGGAGACTCCACGGAGCTCCCTGCGTCACGGAGGGGGAGTGGGTAGGGGTAGGGTGTAGGGCGTGGTTTGGGATTGGGCCCGAGTCATGATAAGGAGTGTAGAGACCCGGATGTAGGTCAGGTTGAGTGAAACAGCGCCCCCTGCTGGCCACACACTGTCACTGCAGCAGGGAGATCAACACGTGGTTTGTTTATTTATTACAGTTTATTTAATATGTTTACACTAATTATACAATGAAGGCATGGAAACATTAAATAAGATTTATACAAAATAAATATATATTTTGTATTTGTTGACAGATGCAACAACATTAAAATTAAAATATCGTATTAAATGTACTTTTAGACTTATAAACTGTGCAAAAACAACTCATGTAATTACTGTTGGAGTAACAGTTTATACACTATTGTTGATAGAAGTTTAATATTTATAAATAATAAAATGTCTTTGTTATTTTATTTGTATTAATTAAATATGAATGATTACACTGTAGTTTGCCATTTACTCATTGTCCTAAGTGTTGTTTTTTTAGCTTTTAAGGTTATTTGTGTGAAAATGCCTTGTATTTTTCTACTTATGCAACGCAAATTTCCCAATTTGGGATCAATAAAGTACTTTTTATCTGATCTGATCTGATCTCTGCATGCAGTACCGCAGTGAGGCGCAGTCCCTCCCCCGGCCGACAGGGGGCGGTGCGGCGCTCCTTAAAGAGCCGGAAAGCCCGCTCTCTCTCCCCGGTTCTTCCTCTTCCCTCCGCGGCCTCAGAGGTAAGACAACATCGCGATCATCTCGAACCGAATCTGCTCTAAATCTCTATCAAAGTGCTCCATCCTGCTCATTAAACCTTACCCGTGTCTGTAACTAAGTCTAAACTCGTCGCATGGAGTTAGATTTCTGTGTTTTGAGGCTGGATTTTTTGTTAAATGAGGTTTTTAAGGAGACGCCGGTTTGGTGGCTAACACGTTAGCTGTCCGCCATGTTGGATCAAACTGCTGTGTTTTAAACCTCTTATTGTAACTCCGAAAGACCCTCGTGTTTCTTTCTCTTTGCTGTAGATTAGGGTTAATTCTCAGGGAGTTAATGGGTTATATCGCAGCTGAATCAGAGCTAATGCTAGCTGGAGTCGCGTTGAGTCGCTTCTTTCACAGTAAATAACATTTAGTTCTGATTTCTCCTGATGTGTGAAAATGTTCCGCTACTCTCTAAATCATCCGAAATGTAAACATCTCAAATACAAATGGCATTAAAACAAGTACAAATAAACATGTTGAAATGTGTAGATGTAAGGCTGCATGTAGGAGACGAGAGGCTGAGTCAAAGCAACATTAAGCTGATTTACACTAAAGTGTTAAACTAACTTTAAACAGAAGTGATGACTCTGAGATAATGCTGCGTTCATGTGCTCTGATACCTGCAGTTTATTAGAGTGTTAGTGTGAGTGAGGGGAGCTGCAATGATGACCAATTAGGACACCTTTGATTCTCCATGAAGACGACTTTTTAAATCTGAGCAGCTCCTCCTTCTCTCTTTATTTAACTTGTTTGAGAAGCTGCATTTCACCCTGAGGAGGCGTTCAAAGACAGTCTGACATGTTTCACCTTTCTGCTGCATTTCACCCTGAGGAGGCGTTCAAAGACAGTCTTGACATGTTTCACCTTTCTGCTGCATTTCACCCTGAGGAGGCGTTCAAAGACAGTCTGACATGTTTCACCTTTCTGCTGCATTTCACCCAGAGGAGGCGTTCAAAGACAGTCTGACATGTTTCACCTTTCTGCTGCATTTCACCCTGAGGAGGCGTTCAAAGACAGTATGACATTACATTACATGTTACTTGTTAGACGCTTTTATCCAAAGCGACTAACATACTCAATACTGTGGACAATCCCCCCAGGAGCAGTTTGGGGTGAAGTGTCTCAGGGACACAACGACATGCTGACTGCAGTGGGGTTTGAACCTGTGCTCCCCTGATCCCAACGCACTATCCACTGCGCCACACGCCTCCTGACATGTTTCTCTTTCTGCAGCTTTTCAAAAGACTGCATGTTAATTCATATGATATCACATTATTAGCAGCAGATCATCACCCTGTCTCTGCAGGACCGTTAGGTCTGGGTTCAGAGCTGGGGTTTTTAGTTATAAGTAGTTTTTAGGAGACGTTAGCTGTCCGCCGTGTCGGATCAAACTGCTGTGTTTTAAACCTTTTATTCTAACTCAAAGACCCTCATGTTTCTGTGTCGCTGCTGTACCCCAGGGGTCACTCTCAGGGTGCTAGGGTGATATCACAGCCGAATCAGAGCTAATGCTGGAGTCGTTTCTTTCACATTAAATAACATTTTGTTCTGTTTCTCCAGATATCTGAAAATGGTCCGCTACTCTCTAGACCCCGAGAACCCCACCAAATGTGAGTAGACTTTATGAGAGGTGTTTAGTCGTCTGCGGTGACCTCTTGGGACCCCTCTGGATCCCCCATGAGAACAGACTGATCTGAGCTTCTGTGTAACGTGTTTAAAGAGATGCTGTTATTAAGCTGGTTCATTCTGTTGCAGCATGCAAGTCCAGGGGCTCCAATCTGCGGGTTCACTTCAAGGTAAGACCTGGAAAACACTGGAACATTATTGAATAAGCATCTGTATGTGAGATTATCCTGTTCATACGCACCTTAAGTCCTCACTTTAGGGTCTTTACTGGACATGTTCTCGTGTAAATATTCACAAAAACCAGCCAGGCGTTACAATCCTCGTTAGGAGAGACTGCCTGGGGGAAACACTGATAATGGAGTTATTAGCTGGTTTCTAAGACATTCTGTTTGTTAAATCCTGCTCTAATGCACCTTGAATCCTCTTAAGATATTCATTGATTAGTCTCTCTTGGTGTCATCATTCCTAATAACAAGTGAAGTGTGGCTCAACCCTCCCCAGGAGAGACTTCAGGGGTTAATAACTGTTGATAGTGGAGTTATTTGCTGCAGATATTCAGCCCTTGTGGTTTTGATGTGATCAGAAAGCAGCGTTTCTCAAACACTCAGAAACCTCAGAGGTGCTGGGAAACCTGTCGTGCTTTAAAAGAGTTTACATCTTAAATCAAGACGTCAAGGACATCTTTTAACATTAATATAACAACTCCCTGTGAGTGGTGAGTTCCTGATCAGGAGGTGATCTCTCTCTGAGGACATGGAGACATGGAGACATGGAGACATGGAGAGGAACCAGACGAGTGAAACTTCACCGCTCCTCAAGTTACAAACTCAGTTACAGCAAAATGAAACGTATTCAAGTTGATGTTTCCTCTGGTCATGTGTAGTTCTGTGAGGGCGTGCTGCGTTCAGGAGCTTAGTTAACTGTAGTTTATTAGAGTTGTGTGTGGAAGGAGCTGCAGTGATGACCAATTAGGACACCTTTGATTATCCATGAAGATGACTTTATAAATCTGAGCAGCTCCTCCTTCACAGATGATATGAACTTACCTTTTCTCCAGGAGACGCATTCTGTCCTCAGGTGAGGAGACGCATTCTGTCCTCAGGTGAGGAGACGCATTCTGTCCTCAGGTGAAACCTTCACTGATGATATGAACTTACCTCAGTTTTCTCAGGAGACGCATTCTGTCCTCAGGTGAAACCTTCACTGATGATATGAACTTACCTCAGTTTCTCCAGGAGACGCATTCTGTCCTCAGGTGAAACCTTCACTGATGATATGAACTTACCTCAGTTTCTCAGGAGACGCATTCTGTCCTCAGGTGAAACCTTCACTGATGATATGAACTTACCTCAGTTTCTCCAGGAGACGCATTCTGTCCTCAGGTGAAACCTTCACTGATGATATGAACTTACCTCAGTTTCTCCAGGAGACGCATTCTGTCCTCAGGTGAAACCTTCACTGATGATATGAACTTACCTCAGTTTCTCAGGAGACGCATTCTGTCCTCAGGTGAAACCTTCACTGATGATTGTGTCTGAGTGTTGGAGCTACATAAAGTTCATCTCGGCTCTCAACAGATTTAGTTGACGGTTCCACTCTGATATTTCCTTGCTGGATATAAGTCTTGTTCACAGGCGTCATGTTCTCTGTGATGTATCTTACAGACTGACGTGATCAGAGACGCAGAACTCGCTCTCTAGAAACACTGAGACGCACTCTACTAAATAGTTAAAGTAGATGTAGCAAGACGTCTTAAGGAGTGAGTCAGCAGCTAGTGGTGACTACATATAGCACTAGTACTGTTGTTTCTGCTCCTCCTGTGCCATGTGGTGTCTCCTGTTGTTGTTTGTGTCCTCTTGCTCTCCTCACAGAACACCCTGAGATGCTCTAAATTAAATAGTGAACGTAGATATAGCACAGTGTTATATTTAAACAGTTGGTGCAGTCTTAGGGAGGGAATCAGCAGCTAGTGATGACTGTTGTTTCTGCTCTACCTGTTTGTGTTCTTCTCCCCTGGTGGTGTTGTTGTTGATGTTGTGTCCTCTTGCTCTCCTCCAGAACACCCGTGAGACAGCCCAGGCGATCAAAGGGATGCACATCCGTAAAGCCAACAAGTACCTGCGTGATGTTGTTGTGAAGCACCAGTGTGTTCCCTTCAGGCGCTACAACGGGGGCGTGGGCCGCTGCGCTCAGGTAACTCCTTTATATTTACATCATCATTATATATTAACATTATTATATATTAACATCATCATTATATATTAACATCATTATTATATTAACATCATTATTATATATTAACATCATCATTATATATTAACATCATCATTCTATATTAACATCATATATTTAACATCATCATTATATATTAACATCATTATTATATATTAACATCATTATATATTAACATCATTATTATATATTAACATCATTATATATTAACATCATTATATATTAACATCATCATATATTAACATCATTATTATATATTAACATCATCATTATATATTAACATCATCATTATATATTAACATCATTATTATATATTAACATCATCATTATTATATATTAACATCATCATTATATATTAACATCATTATTATTAACATCATTATATATTAACATCATTATTATATATACATATCTAACTCTAACGCTGCGGGGACGGGCTTCTGTCTGCAGGTAGGAGACGAGAGGCTGAGTCAAAGCAACATTAAGCTGATTTACAATAAGTGTTAAAGGACCCATGTCCTGCTCTTCCGGTTGTTCCCCGTCACCTTGTGTCCTATGAAGGTTTTTTCTGCATGTAAACGGTCTGCAGAGTCAAAACCCTCAAAGTACAACACCCTGTAGGAGTAAAACTCTTAACACAGAAAAGACCTCCCCAAAACGCCTCGTTGGAGATACGTCATTGTCCATTGTTTACTTCCTGGGTATCGTGACGTAGGAATGGCCAGTAGCTACTCCGGTTCTATACGGCTGTAAACTGACGATCCGCTCAGAGCCGAAAAACACTGTTAGACATGGGCGGAGCCTCTCTGGTGGTTGACTAATCAGAACAGAGTGCCCGAGCTGACCAATCGGAGCACACTGGGCTCACAGGGAGGGGGGAGGGGGCAAGAGCTGCAAGGAGCCGTTAAGTGGAGAGAGTGAATACTGCTGAACACACAGACGCTGTTTGAGAAACCAACGTGAGTTTAATGCACAGAATGAATCTATTCTAGTAGACCTCAACAATGGAACTGTGATCAGTGGAAATGGCCATGACACCTCTCCTTTAAACTAACTTTAAACAGAAGTGATGACTGATGCTGTGTTCAGGTGCTCTGATACCTGCAGTTTTAGAGTTGTGTGAGTGAGGGGAGCTGCAATGATGACCAATTAGGACACCTTTGATTCTCCATGAAGACGACTTTATAAATCTGAGCAGCTCCTCCTCTCTTTATTGAACTTGTTTGAGACGCTGCATTTCATCCTGAGGAGGCGTTCAAAGACAGTCTGACATGTTTCACTTTTTAGCAGCATTCATCCTGAGGAGGCGTTCAAAGACAGTCTGACATGTTTCACTTTTAGCAGCATTTCATCCTGAGGAGGCGTTCAAAGACAGTCTGACATGTTTCACCTTTTAGCAGCATTTCATCCTGAGGAGGCGTTCAAAGACAGTCTGACATGTTTCACCTTTTAGCAGCATTTCATCCTGAGGAGGCGTTCAAAGACAGTCTGACATGTTTCACTTTTTAGCAGCATTTCAAATGACTGCATGTTAATTCATATGATATGACATTATTCCACACGCGTGACCTCTTGTTAGCAGCAGATCATCAACCTGTCTCTACAGGACACTTAGGTCTCTCTGTCTCTACAGGACAGTCAGGTCTCTCCGTCTCTACAGGACAGTTAGGTCTCTCTGTCTCTACAGGACAGTCAGGTCTCTCTGTCTCTACAGGACTCTTAGGTCTCTCTGTCTCTACAGGACAGTTAGGTCTCTCTGTCTCTACAGGACAGTTAGGTCTCTCTGTCTCTACAGGACAGTTAGGTCTCTCTGTCTCTACAGGACACTTAGGTCTCTCTGTCGCTACAGGACAGTTAGGTCTCTGTCTCTACAGGACAGTTAGGTCTCTCTGTCTCTACAGGACAGTTAGGTCTCTGTCTCTACAGGACACTTAGGTCTCTCTGTCTCTACAGGACAGTTAGGTCTCTGTCTCTACAGGACAGTTAGGTCTCTGTCTCTACAGGACACTTAGGTCTCTCTGTCTCTACAGGACAGTTAGGTCTCTACAGGACAGTTAGGTCTCTGGGTTTAGAGGCGGGGTTTTTCAACCAAATATCATTAAAGCTTTAGGGACGAGCTCCTGAGGACACCTCTGGATTCACCGTGACACTAGCTCTGATCTGCTGAGACGAGACGACTCAGATCGTCTAAAACAGAGTGTCTAAAACAGAGTGTCTCAGTGTCTCTAACAGATGTGTCTCTAACAGTGTGTCTAAAACAGAGTGTCTAAAACAGAGTGTCTCAGTGTCTCTAACAGTGTGTCTCTAACAGTGTGTCTAAAACAGATTGATTGACAGACTGTGTTTGTTTCAGGCCAAACAGTTCGGCTGGACCCAGGGCCGCTGGCCCAAGAAGAGCGCTGAGTTCCTGCTGCACATGCTGAAGAACGCCGAGAGCAACGCGGAGCTCAAGGTGCGCTCACTCTACTTGTCTCTCTCTGTATTGAACTCATTCTGCAGCGCGCTGAGGAGCTGCTTCCTGTCAGACTAGTTAGTACTCAGTGATCCCCATGTGTGTGAAACATTCACGTTGCAGCAGCATTTAAAGACAAGCCGTTGAACGTTAGAGAAGTTAAAAGACTATGCAGTACAGCTGAGTATTAAGCTATTTATAACTCAACTGTTAAACTAACTTCACTCTGAGCTGATGCTGCGTTCAGGTGCTCTGATACCTGCAGTTTATTAGAGTGTCAGTGTGTTTGAGGGGAGCTGCAATGATGACCAATTAGGACACCTTTGATTCTCCATGAAGACGAATCAGAAATCTGAGCACTCCTCCTCTCTGATGATGATGATGACGATGATATATTACTCCCCGTGACCTGTACGCACCAGAACGAGATGAATTAAATGTTAGCGTTCCTGTTTTCAGTCCAAATATCTTCTGTGATCGGGTTGAGTTTTTCATCATTTCAGGGTCTGTTTTAATCCCTAACGCTGTCTCTGGTGTCTCTGTCTCTCAGGGTCTGTGTTAGTTACTAACTCCCCCTCTTGTCTCTCAGGGTCTGTGTTAGTTACTAACTCCCCCTCTTGTCTCTCAGGGTCTGTGTTAGTTACTAACTCCCCCTCTTGTCTCTCAGGGTCTGTGTTAGTTACTAACTCCCCCTCTTGTCTCTCAGGGTCTGTGTTAGTTACTAACTCCCCTCTTGTCTCTCAGGGTCTGTGTTAGTTACTAACTCCCCCTCTTGTCTCTCAGGGTCTGTGTTAGTTACTAACTCCCCTCTTGTCTCTCAGGGTCTGTATTAGTTACTAACTCCCCCTCTTGTCTCTCAGGGTCTGTATTAGTTACTAACTCCCCCTCTTGTCTCTCAGGGTCTGTGTTAGTTACTAACTCCCCCTCTTGTCTCTCAGGGTCTTTGTTAGTTACTAACTCCCCCTCTTGTCTCTCAGGTCTTTGTTAGTTACTAACTCCCCCTCTTGTCTCTCAGGGTCTTTGTTAGTTACTAACTCCCCCTCTTGTCTCTCAGGGTCTTTGTTAGTTACTAACTCCCCCTCTTGTCTCTCAGGGTCTGTGTTAGTTACTAACTCCCCCTCTTGTCTCTCAGGGTCTGTATTAGTTACTAACTCCCCCTCTTGTCTCAGGTTCTGTTGGTGTTTAATCCTGTTGTCCCTGTCTCTGTCCCCTCAGGGTCTGGACGTGGACTCCCTGGTGATCGAGCACATCCAGTGAACAAAGCCCCTAAGATGCGCAGGAGGACGTACCGCGCTCACGGCAGAATCAACCCATACATGAGCTCTCCGTGCCACATCGAGATGATCCTGACGGAGAAGGAGACCATCGTCCCCAAGCCCGACGAGGAGTGGCGCAGAAGAAGAAGGTATTAAACGCACATATATATCTATCTATCTATACTGTATTTGATGAGCCGTGAAACCTAACCTGCGGTGTTCTCTGTGTTTCCAGGTTTCACAGAAGAAGCTGAAGAAGCAGAAGCTCATGGCCCGAGAGTAAAATAATAAACTCACTTTATCACCACGTCCTGAGTCTGTCTCTGTCTCTCCACGTCCTGAGTCTGTCTCTCCACGTCCTGAGTCTGTCTGTCTCTCCACGTCCTGAGTCTGTCTCTGTCTCTCCACGTCCTGAGTCTGTCTCTGTCTCTCCACGTCCTGAGTCTGTCTCTGTCTCTCCACGTCCTGAGTCTGTCTCTGTCTCTCCACGTCCTGAGTCTGTCTCTCCACGTCCTGAGTCTGTCTCTCCACGTCCTGAGTCTGTCTCTCCACGTCCTGAGTCTGTCTCTCCACGTCCCGAGTCTCTGTCTCTCCACGTCCTGAGTCTGTCTCTGTCTCTCCACGTCCTGAGTCTCTGTCTCTTTATGCAGTTTAAGGGTTATATTAAGGTCTTTATTCAGGTACAAGTACACAACATCATATCTAAAGGGTCTTTATTCAGACCTCTCTCTCTCCTCACACACAGGGCCGTATCCAGGATTTCCTAAATACCGAGGTCCAAAAATGCCAGGGGGGTTTGGGGATATACCCCCCCCGAGATTCCTGGGATTTTCATGATCTAGTTAGGTGCTTTTTAAGTCCTGTGGGGGGTCACACATTGGCAGGGCCGGATCTAGACACATTCATGGGGTGGCAGGAGATGTTGAGGGGTGGCAGGAGATGTTGAGGGGTGGCAGGAGATGTTGAGGGTGGCAGGAGATGTTGAGGGGTGGCAGGAGATGTTGAGGGTGGCAGGAGATGTTGAGGGGTGGCAGGAGATGTTGAGGGTGGCAGGAGATGTTGAGGGTGGCAGGAGATTTTGAGGGGTGGCATCCCCTGGCAGAGTATATGCTGATTTAATCGCAGTCATATCATCAATGTTAACTTGGAAAGCCACAATATTAATATTTTAACTCCATACAAACATCAGGTGACATTATTGTGGCACATCAGTAAAGCCTTTAATATAAATATATAAGGTGGCAGACATCATTTAATGTATTTTAACTGAACAATAACTGAATGAGTTTGTTTCACTCTTAGACCAGCAGGGAACCAAATCTATGCAGACTGCTGCAATGAGTCCATGAACTAACTGTCTCATCGATGTTTGTCTGACGAATATGATAATATTAACAATCATATTATTCCTATCAGCTGTCAATCACTTATGATTCACATATTCATTTATTATTGAATAAACTATATTTGTTGGAGTTAATGATGAATGTTCCTCAAGATGCTTGCTCCCTCCTTCAAATTTGAAAGACTCGTAATTGTCATGTATCAAAAGATCCAAAGGAACAGTTCAGCGCCCCACGGTAGTGATGGCAAAATGAAGCTTTGAATGAAGCATCGAACCACTTGGACAATTGTGTCGGAAATAGGTTCATTTCTGGAAGCTTCAGTTACAGCGACCTCTCCTGGCGAAGTGCAAGGCTGCAGAGGGTTTAACGGATCTTTACCTTGAAACATATCTCACACAAACACACAGCAATTAAAGATTGATAATTGGGTTATTGAGAAGAGACTAGAGAGTGCTGGACCTTTCTTTGGGCGGAGACGGCCTTTTATCAGTTATTAAAGTTAAAAGCAATGATTCAAAGTTCATCCGTTCGGGCTTTGAACCAGCTGCACGGAGGACATCGCAGCATTCAGGCCGCCGGCTCTATCCACTGGGCTATCTATTCCTTTAACAATCTAACTGTTTTTATATTACTCATTGTCTTTTTGTTCACAACTTCACATGTGGAAGTGTTTCCCAGAACGACCTCTCTTTCCTCTGCTTGCTCTCTAATGATCCAATTCAAATGCAACAACAACTCAACAGCAACAACGCAAACTACGACAACAACCCACACATTGCGCATTGTTTAGAGCGGTTATAAAGTGTTGAAGCGCTCAAATTGGAAACTGTTTCAACCTGCGGTCACCTGTCAGAATAGAGACGAGGCAGTGCATTGAATCACCTGATTGGACAGCGAACCAGTCAGGTGATTCATTCAGGAAATGAAGCAGTTGCTGGTTCGGACGTCACATGTCACGTGATTTGAAGCAGTTGCTGCTTCTGACGTCACATGTCAAGTGATTTGAAGCAGTTGCTGGTTCGGACGTCACATGTCAAGTGATTTGAAGCAGTTGCTGGTTCGGACGTCACATGTCACGTGATTTGAAGCAGTTGCTGGTTCGGACGTCACATGTCACGTGATTTGAAGCAGTTGCTGGTTCGGACGTCACATGTCACGTGATTTGAAGCAGTTGCTGGTTCGGACGTCACATGTCACGTGATTTGAAGCAGTTGCTGGTTCGGACGTCACATGTCACGTGATTTGAAGCAAGCTTCGAATCACTGCTTCTATGGAAAAGGAAGTCCAGGTTGAAGCTCCGTTCGAAGCTTCAGTGTCAAACTGCCATCACTACCCCACGACTTTACTGCAAACAGTTACAACCTTGACTTTACATCAGAAAGAACAAACATTAAAGAAGTGACTAACTGCATCAGTTAGGGTTAAAACACGTGGATTCAGCTCAAACATCAATGATCCAGTGGAAAGCCCTTACCTACTGGCCTAGTTCAATCAAAGTGGTTACTTTCTGTTGGCTGGGCAGTGTAGTTTTACGTCTGATTTGACTTTCTCAGGACTTGAAACTGTTTTTTGGGGGCAGACCCCCACAAAGAAAAAAGAATATACACACATACAAGGTCATCATCGAGTCATCCGTGAGCAGAGCATCAAGTTGGCATGCCTACAACAGCTGAATGGTAGTTCCACGATTACCATGTTGTTCAGCAACACGCCTCACAAACTGATTAAGATCCAAAGCTTTGGTGCGTTTTGATTCAATGCTGAGCTCAGCCACACTGACGGGCTCTTCTCTGTCAGTGTGGACCGCACCTCATTCCTTCCGTCTGCTTGGGTCCGGAGGATTCTCGTTTTGCGCCGTCCTGTTCAAATTAAATCGCCGCAATCATATTTCCTCGCTCGCGCCAGGGCCGGGGGAGGGGCTACAAGGCTCGCGTCTTGTGCTGCATTCACTTGCACTCGGACATTAGAGATTTTCTCTCATAAATGTCCGATGAGCTACAACTTTTCTTTCAAAACAAAGATGCAGCTGGGGTGGCAGCTGGGGTGGCAAGGCTACTTTTTAGGGTGGCAGTTGCCACCCCATGCCACCCCGGTAGATCCGCCCCTGCACATTGGATAATATATTGATTTCATGTCAGTGGGCTGCAGCATAATTATTTTTGAAAGTGTAATGCATAAGAATCAGTTGATTGTTACTATTAATGATCTGGACATGCAGAAGAGGCTAAAATGATCACAAAACATGTCACATTCAATTTCTATGTCTCTCTCCTTTCCATAACCTGCAGCCTCTCTTCCAACTCCTTTAGTCTCTCTGTCTTCCTGTCCATTACTCTCTCTGTCCTCTTCTCTTTCTCTTTGTTCCATCTCTCCCTCATTGTTCACTTTTTGCTCCTCCTCACTTGTCGCTCCTGCCAGTGAATTAAAAGCAATTCAGCAATTTAGTTCATTTCACTTGTTTGTTTGCATTCTTTTTTTTAATTTAAATCTGTTATGTTTGATTCTCAAAAGAGAACAAAGATGTGAGCAAATTGTTTTTTATACAATTGTATGTTATTATGACATCATAACTGCAATAGATGTATGTTGTTTTAAAAGTATGCCTATTGTCTATATTGTAAATGAAGACTATTGTTATAGATAGATAGATAGATAGATAGATGGATGGATGGATGGATGGATGGATGGATGGATGGATGGATGGATGGATGGATGGATGATGGATGGA
>JAAKFY010000012.1:1722109-1744716 GCA_011823955.1 Dissostichus mawsoni
CAGCAGAGAGCGACCAGCAGAGAGCGACCAGCAGAGGGCGACCAGCAGGGGGCGACCAGCAGGGGGCGACCAGCAGGGGGCGACCAGCAGGGGGCGACCAGCAGAGAGCGACCAGCAGAGAGCGACCAGCAGAGAGCGACCAGCAGAGGGCGACCAGCAGGGGGCGACCAGCAGGGGGCGACCAGCAGAGAGCGACCAGCAGAGAGCGACCAGCAGAGGGCGACCAGCAGAGAGCGACCAGCAGAGAGCGACCAGCAGAGAGCGACCAGCAGGGGGCGACCAGCAGAGAGCGACCAGCAGAGGGCGACCAGCAGAGGGCGACCAGCAGGGGGCGACCAGCAGAGAGCGACCAGCAGAGGGCGACCAGCAGAGGGCGACCAGCAGAGGGCGACCAGCAGGGGGCGACCAGCAGAGGGCGACCAGCAGGGGGCGACCAGCAGAGAGCGACCAGCAGAGAGCGACCAGCAGAGAGCGACCAGCAGAGGGCGACCAGCAGAGGGCGACCAGCAGAGGGCGACCAGCAGGGGGCGACCAGCAGAGAGCGACCAGCAGAGAGCGACCAGCAGAGGGCGACCAGCAGAGGGCGACCAGCAGAGAGCGACCAGCAGAGGGCGACCAGCAGAGGGCGACCAGCAGAGAGCGACCAGCAGAGAGGGACCAGCAGGAGGCGACCAGCAGAGAGCGACCAGCAGAGAGCGACCAGCAGAGAGCGACCAGCAGGAGGTGACCAGCAGAGAGCGACCAGCAGAGAGCGACCAGCAGAGAGCGACCAGCAGGAGGCGACCAGCAGGAGGCGACCAGCAGAGAGCGACCAGCAGAGGGCGACCAGCAGGGGGCGACCAGCAGGGGGCGACCAGCAGAGAGCGACCAGCAGGGGGCGACCAGCAGAGAGCGACCAGCAGAGAGCGACCAGCAGAGAGCGACCAGCAGGAGGCGACCAGCAGGAGGCGACCAGCAGAGAGCGACCAGCAGAGGGCGACCAGCAGGGGGCGACCAGCAGAGGGCGACCAGCAGGGGGCGACCAGCAGGGGGCGACCAGCAGGGGGCGACCAGCAGGGGGCGACCAGCAGAGAGCGACCAGCAGAGAGCGACCAGCAGGGGGCGACCAGCAGGGGGCGACCAGCAGAGAGCGACCAGCAGGGGGCGACCAGCAGAGAGCGACCAGCAGAGAGCGACCAGCAGGGGGCGACCAGCAGAGAGCGACCAGCAGGGGGCGACCAGCAGGGGGCGACCAGCAGGGGGCGACCAGCAGGGGGCGACCAGCAGGGGGCGACCAGCAGGGGACTGCTGAAGGTTAATCCAATGTCTGTGTCCCTTTGAAATGATTTCTGATAATCCATAAGGAATAAACCGATTTTTCCTTTTTCAGATGTCAGAGCATGAGACAGCTTCACTCTGATGCAAAACTGCATGCGCGAAACCCCAACCTTTTTGTTTTAACGTTAGTGTGTATGTGAAAGCCCCTTCGATTCTATTGGCTCTAACGGTCAGACAGAGATGTCAATCACCAAAATCGACCAATGGGTTCCAGAGAAAAGGTAAAAAAAGGCGTTTTCCACCCAGATCACCTCAGAGGTGGAGTTTTTTTTTCTAAACCTCTCTAAAAAGGTCAAATGTCACTTGTTTTGCATCAATCTTGATACAGGGTATTTATCATATGTTGTACTTTGGATTCCTAAAGCTTTTAGTCTACCTTACCATCATCCAAGGGTAGTTTTCACTATAAGTAAAAAATAAATTTTGGACGGACACTATAATTTACAGATTTTTACTATGTTCAATCTGAATTTACTTTAAAATAAAAAACATTTATATTTATTCTGACTTTTCTACATCCAACTCACAGGTTTATCATTACTTTGAGAAAAAAGATTATTCATTTACCCCTTTTAGAAGTGGTTATGGTCATTTGTTCTGGGAATGTCATTTTCGAGCCTGAGACCTGGGAAACAGGCTCGGGGTCTAACAGGTTAAAATATGTTTCAATATAAATAAGATGGCAAAGTTTGTTAACTGAAATAATACACAATGTTTAGCCTTCATGGCAAATCAAATTTATTTTTCATGTTTCGCTCACGTTTGTGGTGGCCTATTTAGTTTTCAACCAAATGTTGATGACATAAATGTTTATGCTCATAAAAAGAATCACAACAAAGATTGTCAATCAAAAACATCATCTGTCCTCAGCTTTCAAACTGTCTGCAATGCGGTCTCTGGGCTTCCTTGTATTACTTCTCATATCCACCAGAGGGCGATCGGTGGATTAAAGCACTGATATTCAGGATCTAGCCCTCTTGAAAAGTCTGAATCTGGATCCGGGTGATCCTGAACTGCTTTGAACTATTGGGTCCACACACACACACACACACACCACACACACACACACACGCACACACACACACACACACACACAACACACACACACACAACCACACACACACGCACACACACCACACACACACACACACCGCACGCACACACACACGCACGCACTCACACACACACACGCACGCACGCACACACACACACACACACACACACACACACACACCACAACACACACACACACACCACACACACACACACACACACACACACAATAATGTGAGCTCCAGATGAAATCAATCTGATGAATGGGTTTAGTTCAAGTTTAAATGAGATTATTAAATAATAATAATAATAATAATAATAATAACACTTTAGAGATAACAACAATAATTAAAACAAAGATATTTATTTAATTATAATTAAAATATATTCCGCATAATTTGTGAAACAGTTAAAAAAATTAAAAACACGCGCGGGAGAAAACACCGAGTATTAAAGTATAACAACTAAAACTAACTAATAACATAAATACATTCAAATAATCACATTGAATGAATTATTATCAAAACATATCAAACTATTAGCCTTAGCTTGTTCCTGCTTTTCTTCAACGAGTGTGTGTGTGTGTGTGTGTGTGTGTGTGTGTGTGTGAGAGTGTGTGTGAGTTTGTGTGTGTGGTGTGTGTACCTTGACCTGGCTCTCCGTCATTCCCAGAGACTAAAATGATCTTATAAAATGAATTCACTTAATATCAGATATTAGGATTTTAGGTATTAATGATTTGCTCATCCTTACTGAGCCTCTCAGCCAATCAGGAGGCTCCCCTAAATCCAGCGGCCTACGTCACCTTCAGAGGAGCCAATCAGCGCAGCCCCCTGTCTCCCCCCGTGGTGTCCTGAGTAAAGTTTGCTGTGCAGCTCATAGACAGATGATCATGTTCTATTATCTCACACACACCTCACACACACTCCTCCTCACACACTCCTCTCTCTCTCTCTCCTCACACACTCCTCTCTCTCTCTCTCACACACTCCTCTCTCTCTCTCTCTCTCTCCTCACACACTCCTCTCTCTCTCTCCTCACACACTCCTCTCTCTCTCTCTCCTCACACACTCCCTCTCTCTCTCCTCACACACTCCTCTCTCTCTCTCTCACACACTCCTCTCTCTCTCTCCTCACACACTCCTCTCTCTCTCTCTCCTCACACACTCCTCTCTCTCTCCTCACACACTCCTCTCTCTCTCTCTCCTCACACACTCCCCTCCTCTCTCTCCTCACACACTCCTCAAACTCTCTCCTCCTCTCTCCTCACACACACGCACACACACACACACACACACACAACCACACACACACACACACACACACACACACACACACACACACACAACACACACACACACACCACACACACACACACACACACACACACACCACACACACACACACACACACACACACACTCCTCTCTCACAAACTGTCCCTCACACACACCTCCTACTCTCTCCCTCACACACACCTCCTCACAAACTCTCCACGCACTCTCCTCACACTATCCTCTCTTCACACACTCCTCCTCTCACACACACCTCCTCACACTATCCTCTCTTCACACACTCCTCCTCTCACACTCTCCCTCAGTCTCCTCCTCACACACACTCCTCTCTCCCGTCTCTCTCCCCGGATGTCCCGGGCTGAGATGGGCTCTGCCCCGGCCTCAGAGCTCCAGTGTCCCGGTGTTCCTCCTCCTGCTCCTCCTGGTAGTCCGTGATGTTATCCTCGATGGACGGGCAGAGCTTCCTCCTCGGAACCCCCCCCTGGCGGCTCTGCACAGCATGGCTCATGAGATGAAGACCCCCCCCCTGTACCCGGCCTTCTCCTCCTCCGGCTCCTCTTCCACCTCTCCGAACCCGGGGGAGTGGCCGGTTGCTCCCCGGGTCTGAAGGGCTGCTCTTCGGCTCTGTGTTCCTCCGCAACCCCCCCGGGATTAACGACATCCTGAGCCGGCCCTCCGCGCTGCTGCTGGCCGGAGGAAGCGCCTCCTGCCCGGGGGGGCTGCTGGGCTCCGCGCTGGCCCCCCGGTGCCACCCCCCAGGACTGTTCTTCAGCCCCCGGTACCCGAAGCCCCTCAGCGAGCTTCCCGCGGGCCGGACCCCCCTCTTCTGGCCCGGGGTCCTGCAGAGTCCCCCCCCCCACTGGAGGGACGCGCGCTTCTCCTGCTCCCCCCGTGAGTGGAAAACTCTTTATTTTACATATGCGCACATTTCTGAGGAGAAAAGGGGTCTTTTATTCCTTTAACTCAGTAAAGAAAGTCCCGCTCCCCCCGCGAGGGGAACTGTTTTAGATTTCACATTTCTGAGCAGAAAGTTATTTAAAAACTGGGAGAAAAAGGAGTTCTTTTGTTAAATAAATTCAATAATTAGAATTAAAACCTGACGCTCCGCGAGTGGAAACGAGTTTATATTTTAAATGTTTGGGATTTATTTAAAAACTTCAATTTCTGCGGAGAAGGTTATTTAGAAACTGGAAGAAAAGGAGTTATTTATTACATTCATTAAATCATTAGAAATAAAACCTGCTGCTCCGCGAGTGGACACGAGTTTATATTAAATATTTCTGTAGAGAAAAGGAGTTATTTAAAAAAAAAAATGCAATGATTATAAGACCTGCCTCCCCCCCCCCCCCGTGCGTGGAAACGCGTTTTCACATTTCTGAGGAATTAAATTATTTAAAAACTTCACTTCTGAGAAGAAAGGAGTGATTTTATTAAATAAATGCAATAATTAGAATAAGACCCTGCCCCCCCCCCCCCCTGCGTGGAAACCAGTTTATATTTTACATTTCTAGGAATTAAATGATTTAAAGAGTGGTTATTTGTTCCATAAATTGAATAAATAGACCCCCCCCCACGGGACTAGAAACTGTTTTATATTTTACATTTCTGAGCAGAAAAGGAGTTATTTTGTTAAATCAATGAATAACTAGAATGATTTCCGCCGCAGTGGAAACGGTTTTATTGAAATGAGATGATTTAGTTTCAATAAGAATGAATTAACATTTAGAAATATAAAAGCGTCTTTAAATGATGAGATGATAACCCCTCTCTGGGGAACCGGTCACTCTTAAATACAAACATATTTACATTTAAAATAAATCAGAAACAGGTTTTTATTAATGCAATAATTATAATTAAATACACTTTGTGTGAAACAGGTTCTTCCTAAAGTCTTCCCATTTAACCAGAGACAGGATCTCTCAAACAGAGGGTTCTATTCTCTGGAGGAAATGAGATGTTTGAACAACGAGAACCATAAGAATAAAATGCAGTAAATATATAAAACCCGTTAAGATATAATAAATAACTAACTATAATAACAGGCTGTTATTTATCTATCAAGTGAAACGCTGTAATCATTCAAGCGCATTTCATTTCATTCATCAACCTCCTGTCCTTCCTCCTCCTTTCATTATTCTTTAAATCACTGTCTCTTTCTTAATTGTTTTTTACATTTCTGTTTCTATTTCTCTTAAATGGTAAATTCACGCTTTTTATTCCTCTTCCTCGTTTGTCTCGGAAATGACTTTTTTGCACCATTTCTCCTTCCGTTCAGTTTCAGTCTGAACTCCGGTCGGTCCCGTTTTGTTTTATTCCATCTGCTCCTAACTGGACTCTTTCTGCACATTCCGTCCCGTGAGACCTCCTGTGTCCTCAGACCCTCTGTGTCCTCAGACCCTCTGTGTCCTCAGACCCTCTGTGTCCTCAGACCCTCTCTGTCCTCAGACCCTCTGTGTCCTCAGACCCTCTGTGTCCTCAGACCCTCTGTCCTCAGACCCTCTCGGTCTGAAGTCTCTCTCTCGGTCCGGGTCTCACTGAACAACACCCTGTGATATCTCCGTTATTCCAGGGAAACACGCATTGTGTTCACAAAGAACTCTCAACACCTGACAAGTTATTTTTCCTCTTCATTTCTTGCGCAAGGATTAGAATTATTTATGTTTTTTTAGTTTTCTAGCTACTGTTCATGTTTCTGGTTTTATGCAAAGTGTCTTTGAGCATTAGGGAAAGCGCTGTAAAAATCCAATGTATTAATATTATTATTTCTAATGACCATGTCCCGGTGGACCAACGGAGCTTTCTCACGTGTTTTACCCGGTTCCGGTTCTCCTGCAGCTGAGAGAGAACATGTGTTTATTAGAGAGATGGATAGATATAGATAGATAGGCCAGATAGATACTACTTTATTGATCCCAATTTGAGACATGTTTTGCGCTGCAGCAGCAACAAGGCAATGTATAAGCAATAAGAGAAATGAATTCAAAGATATTTCTGAATAGAAATGGATCTCTCCCTTCAGGTGTGTGGGAACATGTCTTTATTATTTTTTTCTTTAAACTTTGTTTTTATGTTTTTCGTTGTTGTTACAAGAATGAGCAGATGATGGGTCATCCTGAAATACATGCTTACTATGTTGTAGAAACACACACACAATACGTACTGCACACACATCTATATGTATCTATTAGAGGTGTGTGTGTACATATGATGGACCTTCTCTGTCCTGGCTCTTGGTTCCGTTTACATGAAGTAAGAACAGTCTTTATTACCACTTTCTCTCCTTCAGCTGTGTGAACATTATTCCCTTTCAATATATATATTTTTATTCCCTTTCAATATTATATTTTTATTCCCTTTCAATATATATATTTATTTTCAGGTGAGACAATTAGGGACACGTGATAAACCCCACAAAACAAGAACAACTAACAACGACAGACAAGCAGCAGCACTTGTCATGTTTACGCCCACAGTTATAACCCTTAACGATTCTTCCTTCGTGTGTACGGTGCAACCAGTCTCTGACAAACTCCTCCAGAGCTCCTCGCTGTCTGTAAGAATAATAACTTACATTTATGCCTTTAGTTTCAGGGGACCCAAGGTCGCTTTACAGAACAACAGGAATACAAAAACCAGTCAGACCGACACAACAACAAATAAATCAGTTTCTCTCCCTCTGTGAGAACATGGTGTATTAACCCGTGTCCCCCCCCCCCCCCCCGCCCCAGACCACGGCTCGGTGCTGCTGGACCGGGACGGGAAGAGGAAGCACACCCGGCCCACCTTCTCCGGACAGCAAATCTTCGCTCTGGAGAAAACCTTCGAGCAGACCAAGTACCTCGCGGGGCCGGAGCGCGCGAGGCTGGCCTATTCTCTGGGAATGACGGAGAGCCAGGTCAAGGTACACACACACACACACACACACACACAACAAACACACACACACACACACACACACACACACACACACACACACACACACACACACACACACAAACACACACACACACACACACACACACACACACACACACACACACACACACACACACACACACACACACACACACACACACACACACACACACACACACACACGAGCTGAGGCTAATGAATCCGTTTTTAATTTAAACTAAAAACACACTTCACTTTCAAAAGATCCAAAGAGAAGAAAACCGGAAATGATAATAATGACTTTTCGTTTAAACACTCATTAAACACACTCTTAAAAACACATTAAATCGAATGAACTCAAAATAACATTAATTACCTCCACATTTAGGAAAATGCTAATTAATCCATATTAATTTAAACACACCTTTTAAAAACTCATTTCCCGCCATGCATTTAGAAACTCTACAACATGCAAAAGATATTTAAACACATTCCTAAAAACACACTTTCCTCAACATTAAACCACGTTTCCTCATCATGAGGAGCAGCAGAGATCGGAGAAAAGAAACGGAGTTATTATTTAAACTCCTCAGACTCCTAAACATTTGATGCTTTTAAAAACCTGCTCCTTATCAGTTATCATTTAACACATTTTCTCTGATTTCATTCAAACTGTATTTATTTGCAGAAAATGAAAAACGAGCTTTTAATTATTTAGTTTTAACCCTCAGGCATCACGTGACCCTGAGGCCTCTGAAACATCCCATAATACACATGTGTCATGCAGCACGTGCAGCGCGTCATTCTGCATCGAGTCCGCTTCATAAATTAAGTTTGATTCATATTATGTTGAAGTTTAAATATATTGATTTTAATTCAGTTTAAATTCTGCTCGTTGTTTCTGCAGAACTCCAGATATAAGATGCAGGGTTTGAGGCTCCGGACATAACACGGGAGAGAAGTGGACTGTGTGTGTGTGTGTGTGAGTGCGTGCGTGTGTGTGTGTGTGAGTGTGTGTGTGTGTGTGTGTGCAGATGGTGTTTAACACTACACTTCCTCCTCAGAGGTTAGATGGGTTTCCGCAGCATTAGTTTCATGTGTGTTAAAGCAGATCTAAGAGAGAGAGAGAGAGAGAGAGAGAGGACGGGGAGATCTGCATGAGGGGGTCTTTTCTTTATTTGGTGGTTCTCCAGGGATTTGATGCAGGAGCTCTGGACCCGGGTCCCGGAGCTCTGGACCCGGGTCCCGGAGCTCTGACCCGGGTCCCGGAGCTCTGACCCGGGTCCCGGAGCTCTGACCCGGGTCCCGGAGCTCTGACCCGGGCTGAGGGTTTCATTAACCCCGCAGAGATCAGACATCAGGAGAGAATCAGTGTTTCTGCCGCTTCACATTTAACAAACAGCTTTAGTTCCTCCTGCAGAAAGAGTTTGATCTGATTTGAGATCAGTCTGAGGACCGGAACTCTGAGGCTTTATTTCACTAATCCTGCAAACTGGAGTTAAATCCTGAAGAAAGTGGATTTATAAAATATATTAAAATGTTCGGAGTGATTTCAGTTTTGAGTTTTCATTCTGAATCCTCAGACCGTGTTTCTGTTTGAAAGTGACTGATCATGGTGACTCAGTCTGTAGATCAGGACTCAGGAGATAACACCTTTAGCCTTTTTGTTTGAGTCAATCCGGTAGATGTTGTATTTCTATAAAGAGTGGAAGCAGACTGCTGAGCTTTCTGCGGACAGAAATAACGTTTTATTTGTGAGCGTTAAACCGTGAAGGACGGACTCTGTCTCCGGTTGTTCTGCAGGAAGAGACGGACCTCTGCTGGGTTATCAGATCATCTTATTCTTTATTCTACAGTTAGGAGGAGAAACGATGTTTTTCTGCGGCTGGAAATATAAGTTATATTTTTGTTAAATGGTGTAAAAAAGTAAAAGAAGCGTGCTTCATGTCTGCAGGGGTTTACTGATGATCTGTGTGGAGATACATCCTGAGGAAGAGAGCGACTTCTGAGTCTGTTAGTTTCTTTAGTCAGTTTAGTTATTCAAGAGTAAACCCGGACTTCTGCACACATTGTATCTACAGAATGAAACCTTTACTTGTCTCAACCCTGCAGGTAGGTTCACGTATTTAGTTCAGTCACGTTTCTCTTGCAGTTTCTTTAGTGACGGAAGGGTTTTTCGATTTGTGTAAATCCTGCGGAGTTTTACATCGTTTTCCCAGGGAGTTTAAAACGTGAAGGAAGTCTCAGCATCAGGTGTGTGTGTGTGTGTGTGGTGTGTGTGTGTGTGTGTGTGTGTGTGTTGGGACGTGCACAGGTACGGGCTAATGTTGCCCGGGCAACAGACCGTTTGCCCTTTTGCCTGACCTTTTTTTTGTGGCCGAATCAACATGATAAGCCCATAATTTGGAGCGTCTCGCTGCGGGAAGCACACCTCGTCATCTGTCGCCAATCACGTGACTTTGTTTACAATCTGACAGCTGATAGCAAAGGAAAGCCCTCCGGGTCCGGCCTCATATGGCTCTGGTGATCACACCATGTGCCTGCCTGGCTTTGGTGGCCAATCCCCGGGTCAATCTGTCCCCGGAAATGTCCCCGTTTTTAAATATGCTTATATTGATTTTGAGTTTTCTCATTGCAGTCAGAGTAGGGGACAAACCAGGGGACTTTACTTCCTCCTGACACCATCAGTTATTTACAAAACATTTACATAAATATACTTGTTATTGTGCTTCTGTCTTTCTGTGTCTTTCCATCTGTAAACTCCCTCACCCTCTCTCTCTTCTCTCCCTCTCAGGAGAACACTTCACTGTCCCGCTTTGTAGGATTTCTGCCATGTCTCTACTTTAGTTTAACAACCCCTTTATTAAGTTATGGAATTTTAAATAAATAAGTAATTAGAAACCTTACCGTTACTGCGCTCATAAAGAATGATGAATAATGCGTTTGAACTGGTTTCATTAATTAGTGAGTTTATTTAAGGTAATTATAGAAGCCCTATTTTATCAGTGTGTCTGCATAGCAGGTACAAAGGGCAAACTACATTAAACAGAATTGTCCCCATTGTTTCTTTAATAGTTTCTAACATTAGATACTTTAATGAGATATGGACCGCAAAACTAAAAATGTGCCTGAATAACGAATTTAGCAGTTGGACATAAAAGTCAACTGAGTGTCACTTGCAATGACCGTGTTGTGTTTTATTTTATGAACCTTTTACTTTAAAAACAAGTTAGAATTTTCAAAAGGTCTTATGTTTTTTTTCGGGGGGGGGGAGGCCCTTTTTCCAGTTTAGAGCAATAGCCCCTCCAAATGTCTGTGCACGTCCCTGTTAATGAGTGTGTGTTAATGTGTGTGTTAATGAGTGTGTGTTAATGTGGTGTGTTATTATCTGTGTGTTCTCAGGTGTGGTTCCAGAACCGGAGGACCAAGTGGCGGAAGAAGCACGCGGCGGAGATGGCGACAGCGAAGAAGAAACAGGACTCAGAGACAGAGAGGCTGAAGGGCTCTGATGAAGAGGAGGAGGAGGATGAAGACTACAACAAACCTCTGGACCCCAACTCTGACGACGAGAAGCTGCACGTGCTGCTCAAGAAGCACAAGCCCGTGCACGCGCTGCACGCCTCGGACAATGACAGCTCCTAATCTGCACATCAACAAAAAAAACATTTTTTTTATTTCTTTCATTTCCATTTCTTTATTTTCTTTAATCGTTTTATTGGTTTAATCTTTTTTATTTTATTTTTTCATTGTATTTTATTTGTATTTCTTTTATTCCTTTACATCCTGTTTCTGGAGATGAACTCGAACTCTCGGAGTCGCACTTTTTCAGACTATAAGGATTTCTTTTTTGCAAATTGATGGATGAAGGACGTACGGTTCCGGTTCGTAGACTTCCGGTTCCGGTTTGACGGTTTTCCGGTTCCGGTTCTTTGGACTCTTGTAAAAAATACCCAGAACCCCCCGCTGTGATTCTCCGTGTTTTTGTACAGCCCAGCTTTCCTTTCCTTTGTATTCACTGCAGAGACTATAAACTCCAGTGGTCCCTGAACGCACCACCTGTACATACCGCCCCCCCCCACATTATTTATATGTGTGTGAAGCCTGTGTGTCACGGCGGGTTCAAATGTAATGCACTTTTATTTAATAAATCTCAAATGCTTCCTGTTGTCCCCCCCCCCCCCTTAATGAGCTCACCTGGTTAATTAATTAACTCATTCATTAATGACGTCATTGAGTCAGTCATTAAAGAGTTAATTTAACGGTCCATTTATCATCAGCTGCTTTCAGATATCACTTTATTATTATCATCATTATGGGATTTCCTGCTGGGATCGATTTTGATTCTTTGGTTTTATTACATTTTTAAATCTTAAATTCAAACTTTAAGACATTTCTGATAATTGTTTAACAGATCAGATGAAAATCTGAAATTATTTTATTTACTTATTTTTTTAAAATAAAACCGAAACGTTTTTATTAATAATCCTTAAAGGTGGGTAGGTAATTCATTTCAGAAACACTTAAAGGTGGGGTAGGTAATTCATTTCAGAAACACTTAAAGGTGGGGTAGGTAATTCCCTTCAGAAACACTTAAAGGTGGGGTAGGTAATTCACTTCAGAGACACTTAAAGGTGGGGTAGGTAATTCACTTCAGAGACACTTAAAGGTGGGGTAGGTAATTCACTTCAGAAACACTTAAAGGTGGGGTAGGTAATTCCCTTCAGAAACACTTAAAGGTAGGGTAGGTAATTCATTTCAGAAACACTTAAAGGTGGGGTAGGTGATTCCCTTCAGAAACACTTAAAGGTGGGGTAGGTAATTCCCTTCAGAAACACTTAAAGGTAGGGTAGGTAATTCCCTTCAGAAACACTTAAAGGTGGGGTAGGTAATTCCCTTCAGAAACACTTAAAGGTGGGGTAGGTAATTCCCTTCAGAAACACTTAAAGGTGGGGTAGGTAATTCACTTCAGAAACACTTAAAGGTGGGGTAGGTAATTCCCTTCAGAGACACTTAAAGGTGGGGTAGGTAATTCCCTTCAGAGACACTTAAAGGTGGGTAGGTAATTCCCTTCAGAAACACTTAAAGGTGGGGTAGGTAATTCACTTCAGAAACACTTAAAGGTGGGGTAGGTAATTCCCTTCAGAAACACTTAAAGGTGGGGTAGGTAATTCCCTTCAGAAACACTTAAAGGTGGGGTAGGTAATTCACTTCAGAAACACTTAAAGGTGGGGTAGGTAATTCACTTCAGAAACACTTAAAGGTGGGGTAGGTAATTCCCTTCAGAAACACTTAAAGGTGGGGTAGGTAATTCACTTCAGAAACACTTAAAGGTAGGGTAGGTAATTCCCTTCAGAGACACTTAAAGGTGGGGTAGGTAATTCACTTCAGAAACACTTAAAGGTGGGGTAGGTAGTTCCCTTCAGAAACACTTAAAGGTGGGGTAGGTAATTCCCTTCAGATGGAATGCTCTTAACATCCCGATAGCAATGAATATATGAAATGCTTGGAAGCCGTAGTGCTGTAAAAAACACGACCAATCATCTGAGCCGGCCCGGGTCAGATGATTGGATGGCCTACCTGCCTGTCAGCCTTCCATCTGTGCACAAACTTATCTCGTGCCCTCATTGGTCATGTGTGTGTTGGTGTGTGTTGGAGGAGGGGCTCTGTGAGGAAGTCTGAAGGAAGAGAGCAGATTGTTTCCGGTTGTGTACTTTCAGATTCTAGCGCACTCCAGCTGTTTCTCCGTTCTTACCGACCCATCTTTAAGTGAGAATAGATGAATAATACATAAAACGTGCTGCCGGGCAGATTCAGCGTCGCAGCAGCTGCTCGTCCAATCAATGATCAGTCTGTGAATAACACACATTTCATAAAGAAACATTGAAATACACTTCTGGAGGTTTGAGTTAAAGTAGAAAAGTATTATCATCAAAATATAGTTAAAGACAGTAAAAGTATTGATTGTTTGATTGGTCCATTTCAGAATAATATGATATGTTTTATAATGATTGATCATTAAAGTGAAATACAACAGGAAATATAAAACAGATCATTATTATATCACTGAACTGATTAATGTATAAAAGATATGATTATTAATGTAATATTTGAGTCTTCATGGATGAACCTCTGATCTACAGGAGGAAGAAGAAAAGAGAAAACTGAAATATTTTGTAGAAAAATGTAAACAATATTATGAATACAAATAAATAAATAAAGATGAAATATTATTATCTAAAAGAAATGTAAACATGAAAAAAAAAAACTGCAAAGACATAAATACAGTTAATAGTTTGAGTAAATATGTGGAGGTTTAGCGCAGAAACAAGCTAATGCTAATTCATCCGTTTGAATTCAAACACCTCTCTCAGCGTGCGCTTCATGTTTCCTCCAGACTGAAGAGAACCAGAGCAAGGACTTTTATTTTAAACACCAATTAAACACTCTCTTAAAACACATTACATCTAATGCACTCAGAATAATAATCTATTATGAATAAAAAAAGGATAAAATACTATTATTTATAAGAAAAGCGAACGTGAAAAAGAAATATACAAAATAAATAAATACAAATAATAGTTTGAGTTCATGCGAGGGATGTGATTAAAGCCGTGAGTTATTTCTGTTGTTAGCTGCAGATAAACAGATACACATTAAGTGTGTGTGTGTGTGTGTGTGTGTGTGTGTGTGTGTGTGTGTGTGTGTGGTCCATCAGAGAGGCGACACACCTCTCTGTGTTCCAGGTGTAAACAACATGTAACACCTGTAGCTGAACACCTGTAGATCATCACCTGTAGCTGAACACCTGTAGATCATCACCTGTAGCTGAGACTGATGGGCTCCTTTATAAAGAGCCTATTGAGGCATCCATGTTCTACAACAGATTACATACAGGGACATGTGTTGAGGGGGGGGAGAGGAGGGGGGGGTTCTTATCTCCCTGAAACAGCCTGCAAGCTGGAGATAAGGAGGAGGAGAGGGTCCTCCATTATGAGGAGGAGGAGGAGGAGGAGGAGGAGGAGGAGGAGGATCCCTGAGCAGAGCCTCCATTAACCTGCAGAATGACTACAGAGATTCAAAAATAAATACATCTCGCTGTTCAGCAGATAATCTCCACATGTTATTAACACCACTAAAGAGACTAACGCTAGGCTGTAAAGGAACTACAGCACGGTCACATGACTTCACGTCACCACTGCTAAGCTAAAGGTGGCTAATGTTGGGCTATAAAGGAACTACAGCACGGTCACATGACTTCACGTCACCACCGCTAAGCTAAAGGTGGCTAATGTTGGGCTATAAAGGAACTACAGCACAGTCACATGACTTCACGTCACCACCGCTAAGCTAAAGGAGGCTAATGTTGGGCTATAAAGGAACTACAGCACGGTCACATGACTTCACGTCACCACCGCTAAGCTAAAGGAGGCTAATGTTGGGCTGTAAAGGAACTACAGCACGGTCACATGACTTCACGTCACCACCGCTAAGCTAAAGGAGGCTAATGTGGGGCTATAAAGGAACTACAGCACAGTCACATGACTTCACGTCACCACCGCTAAGCTAAAGGTGGCTAATGTTGGGCTATAAAGGAACTACAGCACAGTCACATGACTTCACGTCACCACCGCTAAGCTAAAGGAGGCTAATGTGGGGCTATAAAGGAACTACAGCACAGTCACATGACTTCACGTCACCACCGCTAAGCTAAAGGAGGCTAATGTGGGGCTATAAAGGAACTACAGCACAGTCACATGACTTCACGTCACCACCGCTAAGCTAAAGGAGGCTAATGTTGGGCTGTAAAGGAACTACAGCACGTCACATGACTTCACGTCACCACCGCTAAGCTAAAGGAGGCTAATGTGGGGCTATAAAGGAACTACAGCACAGTCACATGACTTCACGTCACCACCGCTAAGCTAAAGGAGGCTAATGTGGGGCTATAAAGGAACTACAGCACGGTCACATGACTTCACGTCACCACCGCTAAGCTAAAGGAGGCTAATGTTGGGCTATAAAGGAACTACAGCACGGTCACATGACTTCACGTCACCACCGCTAAGCTAAAGGTGGCTAATGTTGGGCTATAAAGGAACTACAGCACGGTCACGTGACTTCACGTCACCACCGCTAAGCTAAAGGAGGCTAATGTTGGGCTATAAAGGAACTACAGCACGGTCACATGACTTCTCGTCACCACCGCTAAGCTAAAGGAGGCTAATGTTGGGCTATAAAGGACTACCGCACGGTCACATGACTTCACGTCACCACCGCTAAGCTAAAGGTGGCTAATGTTGGGCTATAAAGGAACTACAGCACGGTCACATGACTTTACATCACCACCGCTAAGCTAAAGGTGGCTAATGTTGGGCTATAAAGGAACTACAGCACGGTCACATGACTTCACGTCACCACCGCTAAGCTAAAGGAGGCTAATGTTGGGCTATAAAGGAACTACAGCACGGTCACATGACTTCACCTCACCACCGCTAAGCTAAAGGAGGCTAATGTTGGGCTATAAAGGAACTACAGCACGGTCACATGACTTCTCGTCACCACCGCTAAGCTCAAGGAGGCTAATGTTGGGCTATAAAGGAACTACAGCACGGTCACATGACTTCACGTCACCACCGCTAAGCTAAAGTGGCTAATGTTGGGCTATAAAGGAACTACAGCACGGTCACGTGACTTCACGTCACCACCGCTAAGCTAAAGGAGGCTAATGTTGGGCTATAAAGGAACTACAGCACGGTCACATGACTTCACGTCACCACTGCTAAGCTAAGGTGGCTATGTTGGGCTATAAAGGAACTACAGCACGGTCACATGACTTTACATCACCACCGCTAAGCTAAAGGTGGCTAATGTTGGGCTATAAAGGAACTACAGCACGGTCACATATGACTTCACCTCACCACCACGCTAAGCTAAAGGAGGCTAATGTTGGGCTATAAAGAACTACAGCACGGTCACATGACTTCTCGTCACCACCGCTAAGCTAAAGGAGGCTAATGTTGGCTATAAAGGAACTACAGCACGGTCACATGACTTCACGTCACCACCGCTAAGCTAAAGGAGGCTAATGTTGGGCTATAAAGGAACTACAGCACGGTCACATGACTTCACGTCACCACCGCTAAGCTAAGGTGGCTAATGTTGGGCTGTAAAGGAACTACAGCACGGTCACGTGACTTCACGTCACCACCGCTAAGCTAAAGGAGGCTAATGTTGGGCTGTAAAGGAACTACAGCACGGTCACATGACTTCACGTCACCACCGCTAAGCTAAAGGTGGCTAATGTTGGGCTATAAAGGAACTACAGCACGGTCACATGACTTCACGTCACGTCACACCGCTAAGCTAAAGGTGGCTAATGTTGGGCTGTAAAGGAACTACAGCACGTCACATGACTTCACGTCACCACCGCTAAGCTAAAGGTGGCTAATGTTGGGCTGTAAAGGAACTACAGCACGGTCACATGACTTCACGTCACCACCGCTAAGCTAAAGGTGGCTAATGTTGGGCTGTAAAGGAACTACAGCACGGTCACGTGACTTCACGTCACCACCGCTAAGCTAAAGGAGGCTAATGTTGGGCTGTAAAGGAACTACAGCACGGTCACATGACTTCACGTCACCACCGCTAAGCTAAAGGTGGCTAATGTTGGGCTATAAAGGAACTACAGCACGGTCACATGACTTCACGTCACCACTGCTAAGCTAAAGGTGGCTAATGTTGGGCTATAAAGGACTACAGCACGGTCACATGACTTCACGTCACCACCGCTAAGCTAAAGGAGGCTAATGTTGGGCTATAAAGGAACTACAGCACGGTCACATGACTTCACGTCACCACCGCTAAGCTAAAGGAGGCTAATGTTGGGCTATAAAGGAACTACAGCACGGTCACATGACTTCACGTCACCACTGCTAAGCTAAAGGTGGCTAATGTTGGGCTATAAAGGAACTACAGCACGGTCACATGACTTTACATCACCACCGCTAAGCTAAAGGAGGCTAATGTTGGGCTATAAAGGAACTACAGCACGGTCACATGACTTCACGTCACCACCGCTAAGCTAAAGGAGGCTAATGTTGGGCTATAAAGGAACTACAGCACGGTCACATGACTTCACGTCACCACCGCTAAGCTAAGGAGGCTAATGTTGGGCTATAAAGGAACTACAGCACGGTCACATGACTTCACGTCACCACCGCTAAGCTAAAGGAGGCTAATGTTAGGCTATAAAGGAACTACAGCACGGTCACATGACTTCACGTCACCACCGCTAAGCTAAAGGTGGCTAATGTTGGGCTATAAGGAACTACAGCACGGTCACGTGACTTCACGTCACCACCGCTAAGCTAAAGGAGGCTAATGTTGGGCTATAAAGGAACTACAGCACGGTCACATGACTTCACCTCACCACCGCTAAGCTAAAGGTGGCTATGTTGGGCTATAAAGGAACTACCGCACGGTCACATGACTTCACGTCACCACCGCTAAGCTAAAGGTGGCTAATGTTGGGCTATAAAGGAACTACAGCACGGTCACATGACTTCACGTCACCACCGCTAAGCTAAAGGAGGCTAATGTTGGGCTATAAAGGAACTACAGCACGGTCACATGACTTCACGTCACCACCGCTAAGCTAAAGGAGGCTAATGTTGGGCTATAAAGGAACTACAGCACGGTCACATGACTTCACGTCACCACCGCTAGCTAAAGGTGGCTAATGTTGGGCTATAAAGGAACTACAGCACGGTCACGTGACTTCACGGTCACCACCGCTAAGCTAAAGGAGGCTAATGTTGGGCTATAAGGAACTACAGCCGGTCACATGACTTCTCGTCACCACGCTAAGCTAAAGGGGCTAATGTTGGGCTATAAAGGAACTACAGCACGGTCACATGACTTCACCTCACCACCGCTAAGCTAAAGGTGGCTAATGTTGGGCTATAAAGGACTACCGCACGGTCACATGACTTCACGTCACCACCGCTAAGCTAATGGAGGCTAATGTTGGCTATAAAGGAACTACAGCACGGTCACATGACTTCACGTCACCACCGCTAAGCTAAAGGTGGCTAATGTTGGGCTATAAAGGAACTACAGCACTGTCACATGACTTCACGTCACCACGCTAAGCTAAAGGTGGCTAATGTTGGGCTATAAAGGAACTACAGCACGGTCACATGACTTTGACGTCACCACCGCTAAGCTAAAGTGGCTAATGTTGGGCTATAAAGGAACTACCGCACGGTCACATGACTTCACGTCACCACCGCTAAGCTAAAGGTGGCTAATGTTGGGCTATAAAGGAACTACAGCACGGTCACTGACTTCACGTCACCACCGCTAAGCTAAAGGAGCTAATGTTGGGCTATAAAGGAACTACAGCACGGTCACATGACTTCTCTGTCACCACCGCTAAGCTAAAGGTGGCTAATGTTGGGCTATAAAGGAACTACAGCACCGTCACATGACTTCACCTCACCACCGCTAAGCTAAAGGTGGCTAATGTTGGGCTATAAAGGAACTACCGCACGGTCACATGACTTCACCTCACCACCGCTAAGCTAAAGGAGGCTAATGTTGGGCTATAAAGGAACTACAGCACGGTCACATGACTTCTCGTCACCACCGCTAAGCTAAAGTGGCTAATTGGGCTATAAAGGAACTACAGCACGGTCACATGACTTCACCTCACCACCGCTAAGCTAAAGGTGGCTAATGTTGGGCTATAAAGGAACTACCGCACGGTCACATGCTTCACCACCACCGCTAAGCTAAGGTGGCTAATGTTGGCTATAAAGGAACTACCACGGTCACACTTCACCTCACCACCGCTAAGCTAAGGAGGCTAATGGTAGCATGATGATGCGTTTACACCTAACCCTTTATTCAAACTTTCCCATTGAAATCCAAGACCAGACCCATCATTTCACACATAGTGTGTGTCGAGGTTAATGTGTGTGTGTCAGGTAGAGCTCACCTGCTGCTGTTGGAGCGTGGAGATGTAATCTGTATTTATTCAGATATAATCTACTGTAATGATGTCTAGCCTCTACCACACACACACACACACACACACACACCACACACACACACACACACACACACACACACACACACACACACACACACCACACACACACACACACACACACACACACACAACACACACACACACACACACACACACACACACACACACACACACACACGATATAATCCAGTTTAACATCTGTGTTTTATCCTTGTGTTATTTTTATATTTCCTTCTCCGGTTCTTTATCTTTGTCTCCACTCCTGTTCCTCAGTAATCTGACAGCTCTAGTCTCAATATTTAACACTTTAAAGCAAAGTAAGCCTTTAGTTATGATACATATAAAAACATGTCAATGAATATTAGAAATATAAAATATTAAAGTCAGTAAAGATATTGATAATGTGTTGAAATACGAACACATTTATATTCTGTTTAAATTTGCTTCGTTATTTATTGAGCTTTGTATTATTTTCCTATTCAATCTTCTTTTTAAAAATGATGTAATTAATGTAATTAATGTAATTAATGTAATCATATATTTCAATTCACTTTTAATTCAAATCTTTTACATTTCTATATATATATTTAAATATTTTATCTTTGCATTTGTATAGTATTCTGTCCACCGGTGTCTCAGTGTAAAGGATCCTCTCTTTGATTAATGACGATGCAGAGCCGGTCGTGCCCCCAGCCCCCCCCACTTTCAGACCCCCCCCCTTCAGACCCCCCCCCCTGTATTTTATTAGCACTAGCCGCTAAAATAACCTGTTAACACGAATCATAGTGCAGCAATAATAACCTCCTCAATCATATTTAAAAGTCACGTCAAGCCGGCCGCAGTAATTCATCTCTATGCAAATACAGGGGGGGGGTCAGCCATTAGTGAGGGGTTATTAAAACGCATCTCTAGCTGCTTATAAAACACTGGAAATTATAGCAACTATTAGGCTAACATATGGACAGCATGCACTCTGCAAATAAAAGGCAGACATAAAGTGTCAGGTCGGGGGGGAACTCAGAGGAGATGGAAATCACCGCCTGATTATACATGCATTTAGAGGGGGTCATAAATAAAGAGGACACTGAGACGGTAATAAACTGCATTAATGGAATTAAAACAATGGAGACGGATCGCTGAGGAGCCGAGGGTCTGCAGAGACACAGCGTCACGCTTAATATGAGCAAACACGCTTAGAACATATGAGCACACGTTAGGAACATATGAGCAACACGCTTAGAACATATGAGCATTTAGAACATATGAGCAACACGTTAGGAACTATAGCATTTAGAACATATGAGCAACGTTTAGAACATATGAGCACACGCTTAGAACATATGAGCATTTAGAACATATGAGCAACACGTTAGGAACATATGAGCATTTAGAACATATGAGCAACACGTTTAGAACATATGAGCAACACGTTTAGAACATGTGAGCAACACGTTTAGAATATATGAGCGACACGTTTAGAACATATGAGCATTTAGAACATATGAGCAACACGTTAGGAACATATGAGCATTTAGAACATATGAGCAACACGTTTAGAACATATGAGCAACACGCTTAGAACATATGAGCAACACATTTAGAACATAGGAGCAACACGTTTAGAACATATGAGCGACACATTTAGAATATATGAGCGACACGTTTAGAACATATGAGCATTTAGAACATATGAGCAACACGTTTAGAACATATGAGCACATTTAGAACATATGAGCAACACGCTTAGAACATATGAGCATTTAGAACATATGACAGCAACACGCTTAGAACATATGAGCAACACATTTAGAACATAGAGAGCAACACTTTAGAACATATGAGCGACACATTTAGAATATGAGCGACACGTTTAGAACATAGGAGCAACACGTTTAGAATATATGAGCAACACGTTTAGAACATATGAGCAACACGTTTAGAACATATGAGCAACACGCTTAGAAACATATGAGCAAACACGTTAGAACATATGAGCAACACGTTTAGAACATGTGAGGGTCACGTTCTCAGTGTCTCTCAGTGTCTCTCAGTGTGTCTCAGTGTCTCTCAGTGTGTCTCAGTGTGTCTCAGAGTCCTCAGAGTCTCTCAGTGTCTCTCAGTGTCTCTCAGTGTGTCTCAGTGTCTCTCAGTGTCTCTCAGTGTGTCACAGTGTCTCTCAGTGTCTCAGTGTGTCTCAGTGTGTCTCAGTGTCTCTCAGTGTGTCTCAGTGTGTCTCAGTGTGTCTCAGTGTGTCTCAGTGTGTCTCAGTGTCTCAGTGTGTCTCAGTGTGTCTCAGTGTGTCTCAGTGTCTCTCAGTGTCTCTCAGTGTCTCTCAGTGTGTCTCAGTGTCTCTCAGTGTCTCTCAGTGTCTCTCGTGTGTCTCAGTGTCTCTCAGTGTCTCTCAGTGTCTCTCAGTGTGTCTCAGTGTCTCTCAGTGTGTCTCAGTGTGTCTCAGTGTGTCTCAGTGTCTCTCAGTGTCTCTCAGTGTGTCTCAGTGTCTCTCAGTGTGTCTCAGTGTGTCTCAGTGTGTCTCAGTGTCTCTCAGTGTCTCTCAGTGTGTCCAGTGTCTCTCAGTGTGTCTCAGTGTCTCTCAGTGTATCTCAGTGTGTCTCAGTGTGTCTCAGTGTCTCTCAGTGTCTCTCAGTGTGTCTCAGTGTCTCTCAGTGTGTCTCAGTGTGTCTCAGTGTCTCTCAAGTGTCTCAGTGTCTCTCAGTGTGTCTCAGTGTGTCTCAGTCTCTCAGTGTGTCTCAGTGTGTCTCAGTGTGTCCCAGTGTCTCTCAGTGTCTCTCAGTTGTGTCTCAGTGTCTCTCAGTGTCTCTCAGTGTGTCTCGTGTCTCCAGTGGTTCTCAGTGTCTCTCAGTGTCTCTCAGTGTGTCTCAGTGTCTCTCAGTGTCTCTCAGTGTCTCTCAGTGTGTCTCAGTGTCTCTCAGTGTCTCTCAGTGTGTCTCAGTGTGTCTCAGTGTGTCTCAGTGTTCTCTCAGTGTCTCTCAGTGTCTC
>JAAKFY010000012.1:1745716-1778216 GCA_011823955.1 Dissostichus mawsoni
TTTAAATCTTCCGGACAAAATTAGAAAAGTGCCGGTCAGAGGCTTCTTTGTTAGGCGTGGGGAGAGGGAGGCGTGGGGAGAGGGAGCGTGGGGAGAGGGAGGCGTGGGGAGAGGGAGACGTGGGAGAGGGAGACGTGGGGAGAGGGAGACGTGGGGAGAGGGAGACGTGGGGAGAGGGAGGACGTGGGGAGAGGGAGACGTGGGGAGAGGGAGGCGTGGGGAGAGGGAGACGTGGGGGAGAGGGAGAGTGGGGAGAGGGAGGCGTGGGGAGAGGGAGACGTTGGGGAGAGGGAGGCGTGGGGAGAGGAGGCGTGGGGGAGGAGACGTGGGGAGAGGAAGACGTGGGGAGAGGGAGGCGGGGGGAGAGGGAAACGTGGGGAGAGGAAGACGTGGGGAGAGGGAGGCGTGGGAGAGGGAGGCGTGGGGAGAGGAAGACGTGGGGAGAGGGAGGCGTGGGGAGAGGAAGACGTGGGGAGAGGGAGGCGTGGGGAGAGGAAGACGTGGGGAGAGGAGACGTGGGGAGAGGGAGGCGTGGGGAGAGGGAGGCGTGGGGAGAGGAAGACGTGGGGAGAGGGAGGCGTGGGGAGAGGGAGGCGTGGGGAGAGGAAGACGTGGGGAGAGGGAGGCGTGGAGAGGAAGACGTGGGGAGAGGGAGGCGTGGGGAAAGGGAGGCGTGGGGAGAGGGAGGCGTGGGGAGAGGAAGACGTGGGGAGAGGGAGGCGTGGGGAGAGGAAGACGTGGGGAGAGGGAGGCGTGGGGAGAGGGAGGCGTGGGGAGAGGAAGACGTGGGGAGAGGGAGGCGTGGGGAGAGGAAGACGTGGGGAGAGGGAGGCGTGGGGAAAGGGAGGCGTGGGGAGAGGGAGGCGTGGGGAGAGGAAGACGTGGGGAGAGGGAGGCGTGGGGAGAGGAAGACGTGGGGAGAGGGAGGCGTGGGGAGAGGGAGGCGTGGGGAGAGGAAGACGTGGGGAGAGGGAGGCGTGGGAGAGGAGGCGTCCACCTCGGGACCCGTTATCGTTTGCGGGGTCCGTTTCTATCGTTTTGTTTCGTCCCTCGTATAAACGGGGTCTAAATGTATTTTCATTTATCAAAGGTCCCCTATAAATCCACTTCTCCATGTCTCTTCTTCATCAACATGTGTCCCCCTTCTTCATGTCTCTTCTACATCAACATGTGGTCCCCTCTTCTTCACGTCTCTTCTACATCAACATGTGTCCCTCTTCTTCATGTCTCTTCTACATCAACATGTGTCCCCTCTTCTTCACGTCTCTTCTAACATCAACATGTGTCCCCTTTCTTCATGTCTCTTCTACATCAACATGTGTCCCCTCTTCTTCACGTCTCTTCTACATCAACATGTGTCCCCTCTTCTTCATGTCTCTTCTACATCAACATGTGTCCCCTCTTCTTCACGTCTCTTCTACATCAACATGTGTCCCCTCTTCTTCATGTCTCTTCTACATAAACATGTGTCCCCTCTTCTTCACGTCTCTTCTACATCAACATGTGTCCCCTCTTCTTCATGTCTCTTCTACATCAACATGTGTCCCTCTTCTTCTCACGTCTCTTCTACATCAACATGTGTCCCCTCTTCTTCATGTCTCTTCTACATCAACATGTGTCCCCTCTGTGTAAAAGAGACTCTGAAAGTTTCAGGAACAAAGATTCTCTCTCTTTTTCTCCTGATCCATTTCTATAAAAACCTGTCTGAAAATGAGCTGATCAGATTTTGGCCACTTGATGATGTCATAACGATGTTTTGTCTTGTGTAACCATTAGCCAATCAGCAACCAGAGGGGCGTGGGGAGGGGCTCCTTATTTTCATCTGAAGTAACAGACAGAGAATCAGCACTTTGGAAACAGGGCTGAAACAGAGGGGATTATGGGTAACGCTGCAATGATCTGTTTGGTGTTCAGCCAATCAGAGACAGGCTCTGGATATATCTGAGGCCTGTGATATACTGATGAAGAGGAGGATGATAGGGGACCTGGGATATACTGATGAAGAAGAGGATGATAGGGGACCTGGGATATACTGATGAAGAGGAGGATGATAGGGGACCTGGGATATACTGATGAAGAAGAGGATGATAGGGGACCTGTGATATATTGATGAAGAGGAGGATGATAGGGGACCTGGGATATACTGATGAAGAGGAGGATGATAGGGGACCTGGGATATACTGATGAAGAGGAGGATGATAGGGGACCTGGGATATACTGATGAAAAGAGGATGATAGGGGACCTGGGATATACTGATGAAGAGGAGGATGATAGGGGACCTGGGATATTGATGAAGAGGAGGATGATAGGGGACCTGGGATATACTGATGAAGAGGAGGATGATAGGGGACCTGGGATATACTGATGAAGAGGAGGATGATAGGGGACCTGGGATATATTGATGAAGAGGAGGATGATAGGGGATGGGATATACCGATGAAGGGGAGGATGATAGGGGACCTGGGATATATTGATGAAGAGGAGGATGATAGGGGACCTGGGATATACTGATGAAGAGGAGGATGATAGGGGACCTGGGATATACTGATGAAGAGGAGGGTGATAGGGGACCTGGGATATACTGATGAAGAGGAGGATGATAGGGGACCTGGGATATACTGATGAAGAGGAGGATGATAGGGGACCTGGGATATACTGATGAAGAGGAGGATGATAGGGGACCTGGGATATACTGATGAAGAGGAGGATGATAGGGGACCTGGGATATACTGATGAAGAGGAGGATGATAGGGGACCTGGGATATATTGATGAAGAGGAGGATGATAGGGGACCTGGGATATACTGATGAAGAGGAGGATGATAGGGGACCTGGGATATATTGATGAAGAGGAGGATGATAGGGGACCTGGGATATATTGATGAAGAGGAGGATGATAGGGGACCTGGGATATACTGATGAAGAGGAGGATGATAGGGGACCTGGGATATACTGATGAAGAGGAGGATGATAGGGGACCTGGGATATACTGATGAAGAGGAGGATGATAGGGGACCTGGGATATATTGATGAAGAGGAGGATGATAGGGGACCTGGGATATATTGATGAAGAGGAGGATGATAGGGGACCTGGGATATATTGATGAAGAGGAGGATGATAGGGGACCTGGGATATACTGATGAAGAGGAGGATGATAGGGGACCTGGGATATATTGATGAAGAGGAGGATGATAGGGGACCTGGGATATACTGATGAAGAGGAGGATGATAGGGGACCTGGGATATACTGATGAAGAGGAGGGTGATAGGGGACCTGGGATATACTGATGAAGAGGAGGATGATAGGGGACCTGGGATATACTGATGAAGAGGAGGATGATAGGGGACCTGGGATATACTGATGAAGAGGAGGATGATAGGGGACCTGGGATATACTGATGAAGAGGAGGATGATAGGGGACCTGGGATATACTGATGAAGAGGAGGATGATAGGGGACCTGGGATATACTGATGAAGAGGAGGATGATAGGGACCTGGGATATACTGATGAAGAGGAGGATGATAGGGGACCTGGGATATATTGATGAAGAGGAGGATGATAGGGGACCTGGGATATATTGATGAAGAGGAGGATGATAGGGACCTGGGATATACTGATGAAGAGGAGGATGATAGGGGACCTGGGATATATTGATGAAGAGGAGGATGATAGGGGACCTGGGATATACTGATGAAGAGGAGGATGATAGGGGACCTGGGATATACTGATGAAGAGGAGGATGATAGGGGACCTGGGATAAATAGGATGAAGAGGAGGATGATAGGGGACCTGGGATATACTGATGAAGAGGAGGATGATAGGGGACCTGGGATATACTGATGAAGAGGAGGATGATAGGGGACCTGGGATATACTGATGAAGAGGAGGATGATAGGGGACCTGGGATATACTGATGAAGAGGAGGATGATAGGGGACCTGGGATATACTGATGAAGAGGAGGATGATAGGGGACCTGGGATATACTGATGAAGAGGAGGATGATAGGGGACCTGGGATATACTGATGAAGAGGAGGATGATAGGGGAACTAATAATAACTAATAATTGTGTTTACTTGAACTTCCTGCCGCTCCTCGCCTGCGTTCCTCCGTTCCACACGATGTCTCCGTCCTCGTAGAAAAAGAAAACGTCCAGTTTGACGTCTTCACTCAGAAAGGAGAGCTCCAGACTGTCCTCCACCTGCCCTTCAAAATAAAACACATGCCTTAACGAGGTAAACACACACCTGCGTCAGAACAGCTGGAGAGGTGAAATAAAAACGTGAGAACCATAAAAGAAAAGTTCCCACCTTCCCGAACTTGTGTTTGAGCGACAGCCCGGCGGTCCTGAACGCTGCGATGATGTCCGGCCTGAAGTCTGCGATAAAGATCCCGATATCCACGTCCCGACTGTACGAGATCACGCTGCACTGCCTGAACCAGCCTGCAGGGGGCACACGTCAACAAGTACATCAACAACGGTTTACAATCAACAAGAGTTTAATATGTCGTTACGCTGTTATTGGTCTTAGTGCTGTCACCTTAGCATGTTAGCATGTTGTCATGCTGTAACGTTAGCATGTTATATGTTGTTATGCTGTAACGTTAGCATGTTAGCATGTTGTATGCTGTAACGTTAATATGTTGTTATGTTGTAACGTTAATATGTTAGCATGTTGTTATGCTGTAACGTTAGCATGTTAGCATGTTGTTATGCTGTAACGTTAATATGTTGTTATGTTGTAACGTTAGCATGTTAGCATGTTATATGTTGTTATGCTGTAACGTTAATATGTTAGCATGTTATATGTTGTTATGCTGTAACATTAATATGTTGTTATGCTGTAACGTTAGCAGTTAGCATGTTGTTATGCTGTAACGTTAGCATGTTAGCATGTTGTTATGCTGTAACGTTAGTATGTTAGCATGTTATATGTTGTTATGCTGTAACGTTAATATGTTTTATGCTGTAACGTTAGCATGTTAGCATGTTGTTATGCTGTAACATTAGTATGTTAGCATGTTATATATGTTATGTTGCAACGTTAATATATTGTTATGCTGTAACATTAGCATGTTAGCATGTTATATATTGTTATGTTGCAACGTTAATATATTGTTATGCTGTAACGTTAGTATGTTAGCATGTTATATATTGTTATGTTGCAACGTTAATATATTGTTATGCTGTAACGCTAATATATTGTTATGCTGTAACATTAGCATGTTAGCATGTTATATGTTGTTATGCTATAACATTAATATGTTGTTATGCTGTAACGTTAGCATGTTAGCATGTAATATGTTGTTATGTTGTAACATTAATATATTGTTATGCTGTAATGTAGCATGTTAGCATGTTATATGTTGTTATGCTGTAACGTTAATATGTTGTTATGCTGCAATGTAGCATGTTAGCATGTTAGCATGTTGTTATTCTGTAACGTTAATATGTTGTTATGCTGTAACGTTAGCATGTTAGCATGTTATATGTTGTTATGCTGTAACATTAATATGTTGTTATGCTGTAACGTTAGCATGTTAGCATGTTATATGTTGTTATGCTGTAACATTAATATGTTGTTATGCTGTAACGTTAGCATGTTAGCATGTCGTTATGCTGTAACATTAATATGTTGTTATGTTGTAACGTTAGCATGTTATATGTTGTTATGCTGTAACGTTAATATGTTGTTATGCTGTAACGTTAATATGTTAGCATGTTAGCATGTTGTTATGCTGTAACATTAGTATGTTAGCATGTTATATGTTGTTATGCTGTAACGTTAATATGTTGTTATGCTGTAACGTTAGCATGTTAGCATGTTAGCATTTGTTATGCTGTAACGTTAGTATGTTAGCATGTTATATATTGTTATGTTGCAACGTTAATATATTGTTATGCTGTAACGCTAATATATTGTTATGCTGTAACGTTAGCATGTTATATGTTGTTATGCTATAACGTTAATATATTGTTATGCTGTAACGTTAGCATGTTAGCATGTTATATATTGTTATGTTGCAACGTTAATATATTGTTATGCTGTAACGCTAATATATTGTTATGCTGTAACGTTAGCATGTTATATGTTGTTATGCTATAACGCTAATATATTGTTATGCTGTAACGTTAGCATGTTATATGTTGTTATGCTATAACGCTAATATATTGTTATGCTGTAACGTTAGCATGTTATATGTTGTTATGCTATAACGTTAATATATTGTTATGCTGTAACGTTAGCATGTTATATGTTGTTATGCTATAACGCTAATATATGTTATGCTGTAACGTTAGCATGTTATATGTTGTTATGCTATAACGCTAATATATTGTTATGCTGTAACGTTAGCATGTTATATGTTGTTATGCTATAACGCTAATATATTGTTATGCTGTAACGTTAGCATGTTATATGTTGTTATGCTATAACGCTAATATATTGTTATGCTGTAACGTTAGCATGTAATATGTTGTTATGCTATAACGTTAATATATTGTTATGCTGTAATGTAGCATGTTAGCATGTTATATGTTGTTATGTTGAAACGTTAATATGTTGTTATGCTGTAATGTAGCATGTTAGCAGGTTATATGTTGTTATGCTGTAACGTTAATATATTGTTATGCTGTAATGTAGCATGTTAGCATGTAATATGTTGTTATGCTGTAACGCTAATATATTGTTATGCTGTAACATTAGCATGTTAGCATGTAATATGTTGTTATGTTGTAACGTTAATATATTGTTATGCTGTAATGTAGCATGTTAGCATGTAATATGTTGTTATGCTGTAATGTAGCATGTTAGCATGTTACCCAGGCAGGTGCCGCTGCTCAGCCAGAAGGGGATGTTGAGGGGAGCTAACGTCCGCGCCGCCAGATGAAGCAGCGACTTCACTTTCCTCCGAAACTCCACGGCCTCCGGAGAGGAGTCGTCGGGATAGAGCTGCAGAACATCTCTTTAATTAACTTCCAGTTACTTTTCTAAACATGACACTTTTCACTTTTTCTCCCCTTCACTATAAAAGCGCGTCTACCTGCAGGAAGTTCCGAGCGTCTCGGTGTCGGCACTCCAGGAAGCGAGCGTGTTTTTGTTCGGAGAGAAAACGGGAAACGTTTCGAGGAATTCGAACATCGAGGCCGTCGAGGACCGTGAGGACGAGCTCCGGCCTGAAGGGGCACAACACAAACAACCATAAATAAACAACAACAACAACAGCTCACTGTGACAGTATTAACCACAAACATTCATTAATAAACAACAACAACAACAGTAATAAAGAGGTGCTACCTGTCGTAGGCTCCGGCGTGTCGTCCGTAGTCGAGCAGTTTGAACGGAGCAAAGCGTCGATCCATTTCAGGTTTCAGACGCAGCGCTCCGTGCCAGAGATAGTTCCCGCTGCGCTCGTACAGGAACACCACCTGCAGGAACACAGGTATCTAACACCACCTGCAAACACAGGTATATCTAACACCACCTGCAAACACAGGTATATCTAACACCACCTGCAGGAACACAGGTATATCTAACACCACCTGCAAACACAGGTATATCTAACACCACCTGCAAACACAGGTATATCTAACACCACCTGCAAACACAGGTATATCTAACACCACCTGCAGGAACACAGGTATATCTAACACCACCTGCAGGAACACAGGTATATCTAACACCACCTGCAAACACAGGTATATCTAACACCACCTGCAAACACAGGTATATCTAACACCACCTGCAAACACAGGTATATCTAACACCACCTGCAAACACAGGTATATCTAACACCACCTGCAAACACAGGTATATCTAACACCACCTGCAAACACAGGTATATCTAACACCACCTGCAAACACAGGTATATCTAACACCACCTGCAAACACAGGTATATCTAACACCACCTGCAGGAACACAGGTATATCTAACACCACCTGCAGGAACACAGGTATATCTAACACCACCTGCAGGAACACAGGTATATCTAACACCACCTGCAGGAAGACAGGTATATCTAACACCACCTGCAGGAACACAGGTATATCTAACACCACCTGCAAACACAGGTATATCTAACACCACCTGCAGGAACACAGGTATATCTAACACCACCTGCAGGAACACAGGTATATCTAACACCACCTGCAGGAACACAGGTATATCTAACACCACCTGCAAACACAGGTATATCTAACACCACCTGCAGGAACACAGGTATATCTAACACCACCTGCAAACACAGGTATATCTAACACCACCTGCAAACACAGGTATATCTAACACCACCTGCAGGAACACAGGTATATCTAACACCACCTGCAAACACAGGTGTATCTAACACCACCTGCAAACACAGGTATATCTAACACCACCTGCAGGAACACAGGTATATCTAACACCACCTGCAAACACAGGTATATCTAACACACCTGCAAACACAGGTACATCTAACACCACCTGCAGGAACACAGGTATATCTAACACCACCTGCAAACACAGGTATATCTAACACCACCTGCAAACACAGGTATATCTAACACCACCTGCAAACACAGGTATATCTAACACCACCTGCAGGAAGACAGGTATATCTAACACCACCTGCAAACACAGGTATATCTAACACCACCTGCAGGAACACAGGTATATCTAACACCACCTGCAAACACAGGTATATCTAACACCACCTGCAAACACAGGTATATCTAACACCACCTGCAGGAACACAGGTATATCTAACACCACCTGCAGGAACACAGGTACATCTAACACCACCTGCAAACACAGGTATATCTAACACCACCTGCAAACACAGGTATATCTAACACCACCTGCAGGAACACAGGTACATCTAACACCACCTGCAGGAACACAGGTATATCTAACACCACCTGCAAACACAGGTATATCTAACACCACCTGCAAACACAGGTATATCTAACACCACCTGCAAACACAGGTATATCTAACACCACCTGCAAACACAGGTATATCTAACACCACCTGCAAACACAGGTACATCTAACACCACCTGCAAACACAGGTATATCTAACACCACCTGCAGGAACACAGGTATATCTAACACCACCTGCAGGAACACAGGTATATCTAACACCACCTGCAGGAACACAGGTACATCTAACACCACCTGCAGGAACACAGGTATATCTAACACCACCTGCAAACACAGGTATATCTAACACCACCTGCAAACACAGGTATATCTAACACCACCTGCAGGAACACAGGTATATCTAACACCACCTGCAGGAAGACAGGTATATCTAACACCACCTGCAGGAACACAGGTATATCTAACACCACCTGCAGGAACACAGGTACATCTAACACCACCTGCAGGAACACAGGTATATCTAACACCACCTGCAGGAACACAGGTATATCTAACACCACCTGCAGGAACACAGGTATATCTAACACCACCTGCAGGAAGACATGTATATCTAAAACCACCTGTTGTTGGGTCAGGTGACCCCTCCCACCTGTATGTCTAACACCACCTGTTGTTGGGTCAGGTGACCCCTCCCACCTGTATGATGTGGCCGTGGAGGCGGAGCAGGAAGTGGAGCGGGATCTGGTTTCCTGATAGGGTGTCCAGACTGGCCAATCGGGGGTCGTCTCCTCGCAGCTCCATCACCTCGAAGCCTTTCTGCTCGGCAGCAAATAGGAAGCCGGCCTGAGAGCGAGTGATAAACGATCATCAGAGGATCAAATAAAACTCTGGACCGTCATTGGTTAATTCCAGAGATGGTAAAAGTACACACATCCTTTACTCAAGTAGAAGTACACACATCCTTTACTCAAGTAGAAGTACACACATCCTTTACTCAGGTAGAAGTACACACATCCTTTACTCAGGTAGAAGTACACACATCCTTTACTCAAGTAGAAGTACACACATCCTTTACTCAGGTAGAAGTACACACATCCTTTACTCAGGTAGAAGTACACACATCCTTTACTCAAGTAGAAGTACACACATCCTTTACTCAAGTAGAAGTACACACATCCTTTACTCAGGTAGAAGTACACACATCCTTTACTCAGGTAGAAGTACACACATCCTTTACTCAAGGAGAAGTACACACATCCTTTACTCAAGTAGAAGTACACACATCCTTTACTCAAGTAGAAGTACACACATCCTTTACTCAAGTAGAAGTACACACATCCTTTACTCAGGTAGAAGTACACACATCCTTTACTCAGGTAGAAGTACACACATCCTTTACTCAAGTAGAAGTACAACATCCTTTACTCAAGTAGAAGTACACACATCCTTTACTCAAGGAGAAGTACACACATCCTTTACTCAGGTAGAAGTACACATCCTTTACTCAAGGAGAAGTACACACATCCTTTACTCAAGTAGAAGTACACACATCCTTTACTCAAGTAGAAGAACACACATCCTTTACTCAAGTAGAAGTACACACATCCTTTACTCAGTAGAAGTACACACATCCTTTACTCAAGTAGAAGTACACACATCCTTTACTCAAGTAGAAGTACACACATCCTTTACTCAAGTAGAAGTACAGATACTCGTGTTTAAAAATACTCTGGTGAAAGTAGAAGTACTGACTAAACTTCTTTACTCAAGTCAAAGTAAAGAGGCTTTGAAATGTACTTCAGTAAAAAGTACCCATAACTAGCAGCTGTTTTAAAGAGTACCTGACCTCCCTTTATATTAATAGAACAATAATGTCATTGTTAGCTAATGAATGTTTCCATGCTGAACAACGGCAACATGACAACGTTTCATTGGTCCCTCTTCTTTAGAGAAGACCAGGAAATGATGGATACACGGATCGTGTTCAAATCAATAGGCACGCAATGACTCTAAATAATAATGATCACGCCACCAAACACACATTCAGACTAAAGGAACCAGCCTGTTTGGAACATGGAAGAAGTAGAAAGTACAGGTATTTGGGTTCAACATGGAAGAAGTAGAAAGTACAGGTATTTGGGTTCAACATGGAAGAAGTAGAAAGTACAGGTATTTGGGTTCAACATGTAAGAAGTAGAAAGTACAGGTATTTGGGTTCAACATGGAAGAAGTAGAAAGTACAGGTATTTGGGTTCAACATGTAAGAAGTAGAAAGTACAGGTATTTGGGTTCAACATGGAAGAAGTAGAAAGTACAGGTATTTGGGTTCAACATGTAAGAAGTAGAAAGTACAGGTATTTGGGTTCAACATGTAAGAAGTAGAAAGTACAGGTATTTGGGTTCAACATGTAAGAAGTAGAAAGTACAGGTATTTGGGTTCAACATGTAAGAAGTAGAAAGTACAGGTATTTGGGTTCAACATGTAAGAAGTAGAAAGTACAGGTATTTGGGTTCAACATGTAAGAAGTAGAAAGTACAGGTATTTGGTTCAACATGGAAGTAGAAAGTACAGGTATTTGGGTTCAACATGTAAGAAGTAGAAAGTACAGGTATTTGGGTTCAACATGTAAGAAGTAGAAAGTACAGGTATTTGGGTTCAACATGTAAGAAGTAGAAAGTACAGGTATTTGGGTTCAACATGTAAGAAGTAGAAAGTACAGGTATTTGGGTTCAACATGTAAGAAGTAGAAAGTACAGGTATTTGGGTTCAACATGTAAGAAGTAGAAAGTACAGGTATTTGGGTTCAACATGTAAGAAGTAGAAAGTACAGGTATTTGGGTTCAACATGTAAGAAGTAGAAAGTACAGGTATTTGGGTTCAACATGTAAGAAGTAGAAAGTACAGGTATTTGGGTTCAACATGTAAGAAGTAGAAAGTACAGGTATTTGGGTTCAACATGTAAGAAGTAGAAAGTACAGGTATTTGGGTTCAACATGTAAGAAGTAGAAAGTACAGGTATTTGGGTTCAACATGTAAGAAGTAGAAAGTACAGGTATTTGGGTTCAACATGTAAGAAGTAGAAAGTACAGGTATTTGGGTTCAACATGTAAGAAGTAGAAAGTACAGGTATTTGGGTTCAACATGTAAGAAGTAGAAAGTACAGGTATTTGGGTTCAACATGTAAGAAGTAGAAAGTACAGGTATTTGGTTCAACATGTAAGAAGTAGAAAGTACAGGTATTTGGGTTCAACATGTAAGAAGTAGAAAGTACAGGTATTTGGGTTCAACATGTAAGAAGTAGAAAGTACAGGTATTTGGGTTCAACATGTAAGAAGTAGAAAGTACAGGTATTTGGGTTCAACATGTAAGAAGTAGAAAGTACAGGTATTTGGGTTCAACATGTAAGAAGTAGAAAGTACAGGTATTTGGGTTCAACATGTAAGAAGTAGAAAGTACAGGTATTTGGGTTCAACATGTAAGAAGTAGAAAGTACAGGTATTTGGGTTCAACATGTAAGAAGTAGAAAGTACAGGTATTTGGGTTCAACATGTAAGAAGTAGAAAGTACAGGTATTTGGGTTCAACATGTAAGAAGTAGAAAGTACAGGTATTTGGGTTCAACATGTAAGAAGTAGAAAGTACAGGTATTTGGGTTCAACATGTAAGAAGTAGAAAGTACAGGTATTTGGGTTCAACATGTAAGAAGTAGAAAGTACAGGTATTTGGGTTCAACATGTAAGAAGTAGAAAGTACAGGTATTTGGGTTCAACATGTAAGAAGTAGAAAGTACAGGTATTTGGGTTCAACATGTAAGAAGTAGAAAGTACAGGTATTTGGGTTCAACATGTAAGAAGTAGAAAGTACAGGTATTTGGGTTCAACATGTAAGAAGTAGAAAGTACAGGTATTTGGGTTCAACATGTAAGAAGTAGAAAGTACAGGTATTTGGGTTCAACATGTAAGAAGTAGAAAGTACAGGTATTTGGGTTCAACATGTAAGAAGTAGAAAGTACAGGTATTTGGGTTCAACATGTAAGAAGTAGAAAGTACAGGTATTTGGGTTCAACATGTAAGAAGTAGAAAGTACAGGTATTTGGGTTCAACATGTAAGAAGTAGAAAGTACAGGTATTTGGGTTCAACATGTAAGAAGTAGAAAGTACAGGTATTTGGGTTCAACATGTAAGAAGTAGAAAGTACAGGTATTTGGTTCACATGTAAGAAGTAGAAAGTACAGGTATTTGAGTTCAACATGTAGAAGTAGAAAGTACAGGTATTTGAGTTCAACATGTGAGAAGTCAAAGTAAAAAGTGGTCAGAAAAAGAAGTAGTGAAGTATTTGTACTCCAACACTTTACTTCAGACAGCAGGAAACTCACCTCGTACTTCCACAGGTTGGCGTGCAGAGCGAAGGCTGTGATTGGCCGGTTGGTGCACAGGAAGCTGCAGTGCGGCTCGCGCACCAGACGGTCGCGCTGCCGCAATGCATCATGGGAGAGCAGCGTGAGCGCGGCGGTGTCAGCGAGGAACAGTGTTAGCTCGTAGCGCCGAGCTAACGCTAGGAAAGTCTTCACCGTCTGCTGCGGGGACAACAGAGAGTGTTAATGTTGGGAAAACACTGAATGTCCTCCTCCAATAGGAGAGTAGCATGCTAACAAAGGTATCCCAGGTGTAGCTGTGTACATGACAGGATGTCTGATTACCTAGAAGAGCATCAGGACTGTTTGAGGCATATGATAGCTATGTGATTAACATGATGATTCAGCCTCTATGGAGAGAGACAGATGACAAGCATGATCATTTCTGACGTGGAGCTAATCTGAAGTAAACATTGAATACTGCTTTCTCTTCCTCCATCTTGTGACTGTGTAACTCCCTCTCTTGGATATCAGCATGTGAAGGACACTGTTCAGGAACTAGTTGATGCTCTGTATGTGATGACTCCTTCCATTCTGGAGGGGATCACAGATACATGGATCCTGAGATTGAAGATCAAGCCGGGGACCAGGGAGATGTTTCTAACAACATGTTAGTATTATTTAATGTTACATGAGATTACCTGGAGGATTAGTAATACGGTAGCATCAGTTATTCAGTTAGTGACACATCTTACATTATATCTGACCTTTTTTTACTTTATTATAGGGACCTAGAAATACACCGGGAGGTATGACCTTTGACCCCTAACCAATCACTGCTATTTATTTAAGGTTTCACTTTATTATTTGCCCCTCTTGTTGTTTGTTTGTTTGTTTGTTTGTTTGTTTGTTTGTTTGTTTGTTTGTTCACCATGTAAAGCGGCCTTGGGTCCCTTGAAAGGCGCCATACAAATGTAATCTATTATTATTATTATTATTATTATTATTAACATTACAGGAAGGGGGGCAGACTACAAAATAAAAGCATTTTCATCTGCTGACGTTAGCGTGTTGTCTGTAACAGGGAGAGTGCGCTGATCAACATTCTGTAAATGTGCCAGAGGCTATTTTTCATCTGGAGTCCTGGACAGATTCAAGTCAACCTAAAACTAATCTCATTTTAAACAAGTAAATACAATCAAATAAAAACATGCAGCATACAGTCCTGGAATACTTCATAAAACTAAATAAAAGCACATGTTAAAACAGGCAGAGGGTTGAGGAGCAGACGATGGTGTCAGTTTCAGATTCCTCACTAACCACGTTTTGAATTGGGATTTAAATAAAATAAATGTAGTGTGGTCTCTGGTTGGAGGGTTGGAGGTTGGAGGATTGGAGGATTGGAGGGTTGGAGGGTTGGAGGATTGGAGGATTGGAGGTTGGAGGATTGGAGGGTTGGAGGGTTGGAGGGTTTGGAGGGTTGGAGGGGTGGGTTGGAGGGATTGGAGGATTGGAGGGTTGGAGGGTTGGAGGGTTGGAGGGTTGGAGGATTGGAGGGTTGGAGGGTTGGAGGGTTGTTGGAGGATTGTTGGAGGATTGGAGGGTTGGAGGATTGGAGGGTTGGAGTGTTGGAGGGTTGGAGGGTTGGAGGATTGGAGGGTTGGAGGGTTGGAGGGTTGGAGGATTGGAGTGTTGGAGGGTTGTTGGAGGATTGTTGGAGGATTGGAGGGTTGGAGGATTGGAGGGTTGGAGGGTTGGAGGATTGGAGGATTGGAGGGTTGGAGGATTGGAGGGTTGGAGGGTTGGAGGGTTGGAGGGTTGGAGGGTTGGAGGGTTGGAGGATTGGAGGGTTGGAGGGTTGGAGGGTGGAGGGTTGGAGGATTGGAGGATTGGAGGGTTGGAGGGTTGGAGGATGGAGGGTTGGAGGGTTGGAGGGTTGGAGGGTTGTTGGAGGATTGTTGGAGGATTGGAGGGTTGGAGGATTGGAGGGTTGGAGGGTTGGAGGATTGGAGGGTTGGAGGGTTGGAGGGTTGGAGGGTTGTTGGAGGATTGTTGGAGGATTGTTGGAGGATTGGGGGTTGGAGGGTTGGAGGGTTGGAGGATTGGAGGGTTGGAGGTTGGAGGGTTGGAGGATGAGGATTGGAGGGTTGGAGGGTTGGAGGTTGGAGGGTTGGAGGGTTGGAGTGTTGGAGGTTGGAGGGTTGGAGGGTTGGAGAGTTGGAGGATTGGAGGATTGGAGGGTTGGAGGGTTGGAGGGTTGGGAGGGGTTGGAGGGTTGGAGGGTTGGAGGGTTGGAGGGTTGGAGGGTTGGAGGATGGAGGATTGGAGGATTGGAGGGTTGGAGGGTTGGAGGATTGGAGGGTTGGAGGGTTGGAGGGTTGGAGGGTTGGAGGGTTGGAGGGTTGTTGGAGGATTGTTGGAGGATTGGAGGGTTGGAGGATTGGAGGATTGGAGGGTTGGAGGGTTGGAGGGTTGGAGGATTGGAGGGTTGGAGGGTTGGAGGGTTGGAGGGTTGGAGGGTTGTTGGAGGATTGTTGGAGGATTGGAGGGTTGGAGGATTGGAGGGTTGGAGGGTTGGAGGATTGGAGGGTTGGAGGGTTGGAGTTGGAGGGTTGGAGGATTGGAGGGTTGGAGGGTTGGAGGGTTGGAGGGTTGGAGGGTTGGAGGATTGGAGGGTTGGAGGGTTGGAGGATTGGAGGGTTGGAGGGTTGGAGGATTGGAGGGTTGGAGGATTGGAGGGTTGGAGGTTGGAGGGTTGGAGGGTTGCAGGGTTGGAGGGTTGCAGGGTTGGAGGGTTGCAGGGTTGGAGGGTTGGAGGGTTGGAGGGTTGGAGGGTTGGAGGGTTGGAGGGTTGGAGGATTGGAGGGTTGGAGGGTTGGAGGATTGGAGGATTGAGGTCCTTTTTGAGAAGCTTGAACAGGACATGAGACTGACTGGAAGAACTTCTCCTTAGGGGAATAATCTCTTGCACCAAAGATATTGAAGTGACTGTTATGTTGTATTGATTGTTGTGTGTTTTTATCTTCATGTGTGCTTATGTGTAAATGTGTATAATATATACATGTTTTATACTATTTGTAAACATATCAGTATCATTTATATTCGGGATTGTGGGAAACGTCATTTCGATCTCTCTGTAAACTCAAACTGAGTAAGATGGACATTAAAGTTGACTTTGACTCCTCTCTTGTTCTCTGTATGATAAACTGAGAGGAGGTCAGGCCGTGGATCATCTGGTGAGAAGGCGAGTGATTTCTGACTCACCCATTGGACGTCGCTGGGCGTCAGGTGACCCGAGCGGCTCAGGATGTGAGGGCCGGGCTGCGGGGGGGGGGTTACAATATTAGATTTAATGATATAAATATAAACAGGAAGACGCTCTACAACGAGAGTAGAAGTATTCATAATTATGTGTTTTTTTAAAGTTCTTGATCTTTTAGGAAACACCATTTTTTAAATTGTGATAATAATGTATAATAAGAATAAAATAAAGAATATTAAAATAAAATAAAAAGTTAGAAAATGTTGGAATATAAATTAATAAATAATAATAATATATTGAAATAGTAAATAAATAAACTATATTTTTTGTGATTTAGAAAATATATAAATATAATAATAATTTAAAAGACGAAATATAAAATAAAATAAAGAGTTAGAAAATGTTGGAATATAAATTAATATATATTATTAAATATAATAAATAATTATATATAAAAATATTAGATAAGTAAACTACATTTCCCTTGTTTCTTGCGGTGCCCGGCTCTCACCTTGCTGACGTAGTTCCGGAAGTAGTAGAGCTGGAACAGCAGGACGCGGAGCTGCACGCGACCAGCAGCCATAACACCGTCCGGTGAGCGCGAGGCATCCGGTGACTCTGCTCGGTAACCGGAAGCTCATCACAAACCCGCCGGAATCCGGGGAGAACGGCGGGAAAACACGCGGGAGAAACAAGCGCGGAGCAGCGGCGAGACCCAGCGCCATCTTTAAAACCCCAACTTCCGGCTGCTAGGACCTTCAGAGTAAAAGCATGGAGGAAACAGCTTCCGGCTGCTGGGACCTTCAGAGTAAAAGCATGGAGGAAACAGCTTCCGGCTGCTGGGACCTTCAGAGTTGGTGTTAAATTCAGCAAAAGTCATGTTGTTTCCAATAAGGAAAAGTGACCAGCTGTTCTTCCCTGCATCATGTCTGCACAGCAAACCCCATTGAAGCTGTTCACACCTGCAGATACTTAGGCATCACTATAGATGGAAACCTCAGATTGACATCTCTTAAAGAGAGGTGTCCTGCTCTTCCGGTTTTTCCCCGTCCCCTTGTGTGTTATGAAGGTTTGCATGTAAACGGTCTGCAGAGTCAAAACCCTCAAAGTACACCCTGTAGCGAGTGAAACTCTAACACAGAAAATACCTCCCCAAAACGCCTCGTTGGAGATACGTCATTGTCCATTGTTTACTTCCTGGGTATCATGACGTAGGAATGGCCAGTGGCCACGCCCAGAGCTATGGCCGCACCCTCTGCCAGCCGAGCGTATATACTGTTGGAATCTCAGGTTCAGTTCAAAACTGTATCCAGTCATGCCAAAGAGGGTCTGTTTCCTGTCTTGTGAGGGGAAATCTTCAATGCATGCCTTACCGAGCGCAGAACCACCACGAAGTCAGTGGTTGACATTTCTTGGTAACACTGTTCCTTCAGATGTTCGAGCCGGTATTGTACTGTGCGGCATTTCACGGACCATAACTTCACAAACCTTGGAGCGATTCATTCCGGATATGCACAGCGTAGGACACTGAAGGACGATGCTGTTCCTACTTTGTTTGGACAGCGGGAGATTCGGGTACACAACCTGTAAATATCCATTGTTGTTTGTGTATTTATGATATTTAAAACAAACAAGGTATATCTACCACGACTGTGTAAATGGGTAAACGTTGTTCTGGCTGCTAAGCCATTGACACAGTGCTAACAGGGCTAACTAAGTTGCTAGCGTTTCCATATATCAACTCCAATGTCAGCAGATGCCTTACATGTATCTCATAGCAGGAGAATGTCTGCATTCACACACGAAATACTCATAGACAGTACTCGGGTGATTTACCGTACGGTCAGTCGCGAAACGTAATACATTATAGCTGGCGTTCTAGCGTGTATGCTACCGAGGTAAACAAGAAGGCTACTCACAGCTAGACATGAGTTTGATAGGGAAAACACAGTTTTCATGCCAGCTACAATGAATGACCGAACGTAGCAGACTACCCGTATAAGATTGCAATTGTAAACATTCTTGCTAGCCTAGACTAGCTGTTGTTCATAGTAGATTGGCATATTACACTGAACAACTAGCAAACGTAGGTTAGCATATTAGCTGGCAAGCTAACTGTGTTGATTAGATAGATAGATTAGATAGATACACACTCCTACCACAACTACTACTAACGAATCTAAAACAACTAAGTTTCTCTAATATTTTGTGATTTGCATTTGATTTGGTCCAGCCAGATCAGGAAACTCCTGGCGTATATGGCGGACAACACATGACGGGATGACCACTCTGATGCCTCGTCCAAAAAGCCCCGGCAAGATGCCGAAAACGCCTATAAGGGGAGGAATGGATGATATACAGTGTATATGTATATTTACACATGTTCATTTTGTACATTTCTAAAAATAAAGTTTGATGGAAATACTTAGTCGCCTTTCTTCCCTGAATGATTTGCTCCTATAACATATCATTCATAGCAAACCATGATTTTTCATCAAACAGTAGTAGTTTATTACAGGTAAGAATAGCTTACTCTTCTATAACAACAGTTGTAGGTACAGTTCGGTTAGTTAGCGTATAACATATACGGCTGTACCGACGCCATTGTAAAGGTCTCTACACACCAACCTGAGACCAAAGAACGCGTACCGAAGGCGTCCCGACTTTTACGTCAGCTACGTCGGGCTTCGTTGGCTTCGTCGGATAAAGCCGCCCGCCTACGAACACACCGCAAATACTTCAGCCGACGAGTGGCAATAACTCTCCTTACCAGCAGGCGGCGGTAGTGTGTATTCGTCATTCAAAAGAGGCAACAACCGGAAGACAGACTGCGTTTTATACACCGAGAGAAGAAGAACAGACTTAGTAATATAAACAGTTGATCAGTTGGTCTTCACTTTCTTCATTCCATGCCGTCATGATAAAAAAGAAACTCTTGCGTCCGGGTGAGATGAAAATGAGGAAGATTAGCCGTCTGTGTGTGCCTTCTTATCGTTTGTTTTGGTCCCTCACTTCCGCTTCACTTCTGATGCACTGATTCGCTAAGCTGAACAGCCAATCAGAGTGATTGATTTGTCCCGACGTTCTTTGGCCTCCCGCGGCCGATTCAACATGTTGAATCGGCGCGGGAGGAGGCGGGAGGGTTGAAAATGTGCCGTAAAGAGACACACCAACCTGAGTAGTGCGACGCGAATGCCCGACTGCCTCTGACGGCTTCGGACGGCCTCTGACTCCCAAAGTCGGGCCGGTGTGTAGAGGCCTTAAGACTGAAGTTCCGCTCAGAGCGAGCCGAAAAAAGCACTGTTAGACATGGGCGGAGCCTCTCTGGTGGTTGACTAATCAGAACAGAGTGCCCGAGCTGACCAATCGGAGCACACTGGGCTCACAGGGAGGGGGGGGCAAGAGCTGCAACGAGCCGTTTAGTGGAGAGAGTGAATACTGCTGAACACACAGAGATGCTGTTTGAGAAACCAATGTGAGTTTGGAAAAATGCACAGTAAGGAACACACACTTTAAGGAAACTGAAATTAAAACTGGGATTCTTTTTTAGAAATAAGGCCTGCTTCTCCACCAGTGCTAGGAAACGGCTTGTAGCTACGGGGATGTTGTGTACGTGAACGCCTCAGCTCACTCCCTTCATCTGCTGGACGCTGTCTACCATGGGGCTCTGAGGTTCATGACCCACTGTAACCCCTCACACCCCACTGCACGCTGTCTACCATGGGGCTCTGAGGTTCATGACCCACTGTAACCCCCTCACACCCCACTGCACGCTGTCTACCATGGGGCTCTGAGGTTCATGACCCACTGTAACCCACTCACACCCCACTGCACGCTGTCTACCATGGGGCTCTGAGGTTCATGACCCACTGTAACCCCTCACACCCCACTGCACGCTGTCTACCATGGGGCTCTGAGGTTCATGACCCACTGTAACCCACTCACACCCCACTGCACGCTGTCTACCATGGGGCTCTGAGGTTCATAACCCACTGTAACCCCCTCACACCCACTGCACGCTATCTACCATGGGGCTCTGAGGTTCATAACCCACTGTAACCCACTCACACCCCACTGCACGCTGTCTACCATGGGGCTCTGAGGTTCATAACCCACTGTAACCCCCTCACACCCCACTGCACGCTATCCATGGGGCTCTGAGGTTCATAACCCACTGTAACCCCCTCACACCCCACTGCACGCTGTCTACCATGGGGCTCTGATTCATGACCCACTGTAACCCCTCACACCCCACTGCACGCTGTCTACCATGGGGCTCTGAGGTTCATAACCCACTGTAACCCCTCACACCCCACTGCACGCTGTCTACCATGGGGCTCTGAGGTTCATAACCCACTGTAACCCCCTCACACCACTGCACGCTGTCTACCATGGGGCTCTGAGGTTCATAACCCACTGTAACCCCCTCACACCCCACTGCACGCTGTCTACCATGGGGCTCTGAGGTTCATAACCCACTGTAACCCCCTCACACCCCACTGCACGCTGTCTACCATGGGGCTCTGAGGTTCATAACCCACTGTAACCCCCTCACACCACCACTGCACGCTGTCTACCATGGGGCTCTGAGGTTCTTAACCCACTGTAACCCCCTCACACACCACTGCACGCTGTCTACCATGGGGCTCTGAGGTTCATAACCCACTGTAACCCCCTCACACCCACTGCACGCTGTCTACCATGGGGCTCTGAGGTTCAAACCCACTGTAACCCCCTCACCCCACTGCACGCTGTCTACCATGGGGCTCTGAGGTTCATAACCCACTGTAACCCCCTCACACCCACTGCACGCTGTCTACCATGGGGCTCTGAGGTTCATAACCCACTGTAACCCCCTCCATACCACTGCACCCTGTATTCCTTAGTCAACTGGACATCACTATCAATGCGCAGATCTCTGCTGGTACAAACTCATCTGTACCTCTATGCTTGGACTGCTGCCCCTCTACATATCCACTTACATATCACACAAATAGTACATCACTCTGTCCGTCCCCTCAGTACGCACGGAGCTTGGGAAAAAAAGCCACATCATACTCTGCCCCCTCGACCTGGAACGCACTTCAGCAGGAACTTAAGCTGACCACTTTGATACAGTACATCACTCTGTGTCCCCTCATACCCATCACAGATTTTAAACTCATTTTAAAACGCTGGAGAAATCATCTGTGGTGTTTGCACCTGCTATATCTGACTGTATGAATTCTGAATACTACTTTGTACGATGTTGTGTTTTAGTGTTGCCTCTGTGTTTAGTGTCCTGTCTGTCTGTAACTTTGTGCGGTGGTGTTACCACTGAACAGGTGGTGTTACCACTGAACAGGTTGTGTTTACCCCTGAACAGGTTGTGTTACCCTGAACAGGTGGTGTTACCACTGAACAGGTGGTGTTACCACTGAACAGGTGGTGTTACCCCTGAACAGGTGGTGTTACCACTGAACAGGTGGTAGGTGCCGGTGGTGTTACCACTGAACAGGTGGTGTTACCACTGAACAGGTGGTGTTACCATTGAACAGGTGGTGTTACCACTGAACAGGTGGTGTTACCCTGAACAGGTGGTGTTACCACTGAACAGGTGGTAGGTGCCGGTGGTGTTACCACTGAACAGGTGGTGTTACCACTGAACAGGTGGTGTTACCATTGAACAGGTGGTGTTACCACTGAACAGGTGGTAGGTGCCGGTGGTGTTACCACTGAACAGGTGGTGTTACCACTGAACAGGTGGTGTTACCACTGAACAGGTGGTGTTACCACTGAACAGGTGGTAGGTGCCGGTGGTGTTACCACTGAACAGGTGGTGTTACCACTGAACAGGTGGTGTTACTCCTGAACAGGTGGTGTTACCACTGAACAGGTGGTAGGTGCCGGTGGTGTTACCACTGAACAGGTGGTGTTACCACTGAACAGGTGGTGTTACCCCTGAACAGGTGGTGTTACCACTGAACAGGTGGTAGGTGCCGGTGGTGTTACCACTGAACAGGTGGTGTTACCACTGAACAGGTGGTGTTACCACTGAACAGGTGGTGTTACCCCTGAACAGGTGGTGTTACCCCTGAACAGGTGGTGTTACCACTGAACAGGTGGTGTTACCACTGAACAGGTCTCTCATGAGAATGAGACCCTGTGTCTCAATGAGATTCACCTGTATAAATAAAGGCTAAATAAAAAAAAGCATGGAGGAAACAGCTTCCTGTTGATGGGACCTTCAGAGTAAAAGCATGGAGGAAACAGCTTCCTGTTGATGGGACCTTCAGAGTAAAAGCATGGAGGAAACAGCTTCCTGTTGATGGGACCTTCAGAGTAAAAGCATGGAGGAAACAGCTTCCTGTTGATGGGACCTTCAGAGTAAAAGCATGGAGGAAACAGCTTCCTGTTGATGGGACCTTCAGAGTAAAAGCATGGAGGAAACAGCTTCCTGTTGATGGGACCTTCAGAGACAATGGAATGAAGCCAATAAAGTGTATTAAGAGTGAAGTACAGTGTTTCCAGGTAGACTCACCTGGGCTCAGGTAGACTCACCTGGGCTCAGGTAGTAGACTCACCGGGGCTCAGGTAGTAGACTCACCTGGGCTGAGGTAGTAGACTGACCGGGGCTCAGGTAGTAGACTCACCTGGGCTCAGGTAGACTCACCTGGGCTCAGGTAGTAGACTCACCTGGGCTCAGGTACACTCACCTGGGCTCAGGTAGTAGACTCACCTGGGCTCAGCTACACTCACCTGGGCTCAGGTAGTAGACTCAGCGGGCTCAGGTAGTAGACTCACCTGGGCTCAGGTAGTAGACTGACCGGGGCTCAGGTAGTAGACTCACCTGGGCTCAGGTAGACTCACCTGGGCTCAGGTAGTAGATTCACCTGGGCTCAGGTAGTAGACTCACCTGGGCTCACCTGGAAGACTTCAGGGTCCCTGGATCAATGACGGGTCAATATGTCTTTCTTTTGTTTATAAAAGCTTCAGCTGAATGTAATAATGAATGTATTCTTTGATGTTGTTTAGCCGTTCTGAGGCTACAACATGGTTCACTTTACGAGTATTATTTAGGAATAAAAGTCCCTCTTTGCAGTGTTTACCTGCCTCCTTCAATCACAATCATTCAACAGGGATATATATTGATTACATGAAAACATGATTGTAAGTTCATTGTTTAGAGTTATTCTTTACTCATTGTGAGCTCGGTATATAAAGATCACACTGTTGGGATGAATCTGCCTGTTTCTCACTCTTTGACTCAAAGGGTTCAGATGAAGCCTCAGGAAACCCTTTGAGAGCCAATTGGAAAGCTTCAAAGCTTCAAAGCTTCATCTCGCCATCACTAGTTGACACACCTTAGGAAGAGCCTTCAAAATATCGTTACTTGGTAAAGATGAAACCATCCTACATTATTTTAAAGCTCTCCTATCATGCAAAAGTAACTTTCTGATGTCTTGTCTACTTCACCATGTGTCCCCGGTGTGTCAGGAGACACACTAAGTGATGTCTTCTCTGCATCACCGTGTGTCCCCGGTGTGTCAGGCGACTCACAAAGTGATGTCTTCTCTTCATCACCGTGTGTCCCCGGTGTGTCAGGAGACTCACAAAGTGATGTCTTCTCTACATCACCGTGTGTCCCCGGTGTGTCAGGAGACTCACAAAGTGATGTCTTCTCTTCATCACCGTGTGTCCCCGGTGTGTCAGGAGACTCACAAAGTGATGTCTTCTCTACATCACCGTGTGTCCCCGGTGTGTCAGGAGACTCACAAAGTGATGTCTTCTCTACATCGCCCTGTGTCCCCGGTGTGTCCCCGGTGTGTCAGGAGCAGAGGTCGCGTTAACCGAATATTTTCCGTCAATGACGGAATTTTTCCAAGAATGACGGAAAAATCTGAAAGCAGTCCGTCATTTTGACAGATTAGAACACAACTCGGAACAGCGCCAAAATGTCCACCAGCGGCCCACATTATATTACATCCTTAGTGGCCAGGTAGACTGAGGGCGATCTACTGTACTCTACTGTAACTATTATTTAGTAATTCACACCCCTGTCCAGTTGGTGGCGAGTGTGTGCATATTAAGTAGCTATTGTCTAGTCTTGTATTTGACCTCGTTGATTACCTCGTTGTTTAAACCGGCTTTAGCAATCGCAAAATGTCACGGCAGCTGAGTGTCCGAAGCTTTTTTAATAAGCCCAGTAATTGTGATGGTGTGGATAAACGAGGTGAAACAAGAGGGATTGATGCAGTGGAGGATGAAGGACAAGCCAGTAAGACTAAAACTGACAACGTTCAGCCTGCAGCAGAGGGACAAGCAAGTGGCAAGGAGTTGAAGCGGGAGTACCGGGTTCAGTGGGAGCAAGAGTTTAAGTGGCTGAGGAGGGAAGATGGCAAAATGTTTTTTGCTATCTCCTTTGATGCGTTTGACTGAGCACAAGCGGGCACCAGTCCCAGTTTAAATCCATGCGGCCAGGAGGAAGAGTTCAGGCTAGGCTACAGCAGGTCAATTGAGTTGTTCTTGTAAATGTTTTGTTCATATTTTAATTGTAATTGTCTCATATCAAAAAATGGCAATCATTCATATTCGTGTTGACATGAAAAGTGACCGCACGGTCGGTGTCTCTGTTCATTTTTTTTTTCTCCATGTCCTTAAAACTTCTGAATGAATCATTAAAAAAGGAATGAATGAACATGTGCTGCTTAGTACCCAAACATAAATATTAAATATGTCTCATCATTAAAACATGAAAAATAAAATGACGGGTAATAATGGATTATGACGGAAATTTTACGATCGTGTCCGTCAAAATGAAGGACAACGAAAAAGTCTAACGCAACCACTGGTCAGGAGACTCTCAAAGTGTCAGGAAATAAACCCCTTCTCTTTTCCTCTGTACCCACATCTCTAAAAACGGGGGAGCAACGGAGCTGATCCAGATTTGCTGCGTCATGACGACATCACTAAAATGTGGGCGGGCTTTACACCCACGGGCCAATCAGAAACGTTGCTGTCAGAAACAATGAGACGTGTTCTGGAATTAATATGGTCTGTGTTTACATTAGCATGCTAACACTCAGAGCTAACAATGAGACGTGTTCTGGAAGTAATATGGTCTGTGTTTACATTAGCATGCTAACACTCAGAGCTAACAATGAGACGTGTTCTGGAATTAATATGGTCTGTGTTTACATTAGCATGCTAACACTCAGAGCTAACAATGAGACGTGTTCTGGAAGTAATATGGTCTGTGTTTACATTAGCATGCTAACACTCAGAGCTAACAATGAGACGTGTTCTGGAAGTAATATGGTCTGTGTTTACATTAGCATGCTAACACTCAGAGCTAACAATGAGACGTGTTCTGGAAGTAATATGGTCTGTGTTTACATTAGCATGCTAACACTCAGAGCTAACAATGAGACGTGTTCTGGAAGTAATATGGTCTGTGTTTACATTAGCATGCTAACACTCAGAGCTAACAATGAGACGTGTTCTGGAAGTAATATGGTCTGTGTTTACATTAGCATGCTAACACTCAGAGCTAACAATGAGACGTGTTCTGGAATTAATATGGTCTGTGTTTACATTAGCATGCTAACACTCAGAGCTAACAATGAGACGTGTTCTGGAAGTAATATGGTCTGTGTTTACATTAGCATGCTAACACTCAGAGCTAAAAGGAGACGTGTTCTGGAAGTAATATGGTCTGTGTTTACATTAGCATGCTAACACTCAGAGCTAACAATGAGACGTGTTCTGGAAGTAATATGGTCTGTGTTTACATTAGCATGCTAACACTCAGAGCTAACAATGAGACGTGTTCTGGAAGTAATATGGTCTGTGTTTACATTAGCATGCTAACACTCAGAGCTAACAATGAGACGTGTTCTGGAAGTAATATGGTCTGTGTTTACATTAGCATGCTAACACTCAGAGCTAACAATGAGACGTGTTCTGGAAGTAATATGGTCTGTGTTTACATTAGCATGCTAACACTCAGAGCTAACAATGAGACGTGTTCTGGAAGTAATATGGTCTGTGTTTACATTAGCATGCTAACACTCAGAGCTAACAATGAGACGTGTTCTGGAAGTAATATGGTCTGTGTTTACATTAGCATGCTAACACTCAGAGCTAAAAAGGAGACGTGTTCTGGAAGTAATACGGTCTGTGTTTACATTAGCATGCTAACACTCAGAGCTAACAATGAGACGTGTTCTGGAAGTAATATGGTCTGTGTTTACATTAGCATGCTAACACTCAGAGCTAACAATGAGACGTGTTCTGGAAGTAATATGGTCTGTGTTTACATTAGCATGCTAACACTCAGAGCTAACAATGAGACGTGTTCTGGAAGTAATATGGTCTGTGTTTACATTAGCATGCTAACACTCAGAGCTAACAATGAGACGTGTTCTGGAAGTAATATGGTCTGTGTTTACATTAGCATGCTAACACTCAGAGCTAACAATGAGACGTGTTCTGGAATTAATATGGTCTGTGTTTACATTAGCATGCTAACACTCAGAGCTAACAATGAGACGTGTTCTGGAAGTAATATGGTCTGTGTTTACATTAGCATGCTAACACTCAGAGCTAACAATGAGACGTGTTCTGGAAGTAATATGGTCTGTGTTTACATTAGCATGCTAACACTCAGAGCTAACAATGAGACGTGTTCTGGAAGTAATATGGTCTGTGTTTACATTAGCATGCTAACACTCAGAGCTAACAATGAGACGTGTTCTGGAAGTAATATGGTCTGTGTTTACATTAGCATGCTAACACTCAGAGCTAACAATGAGACGTGTTCTGGAAGTAATATGGTCTGTGTTTACATTAGCATGCTAACACTCAGAGCTAACAATGAGACGTGTTCTGGAAGTAATATGGTCTGTGTTTACATTAGCATGCTAACACTCAGAGCTAACAATGAGACGTGTTCTGGAATTAATATGGTCTGTGTTTACATTAGCATGCTAACACTCAGAGCTAACAATGAGACGTGTTCTGGAAGTAATATGGTCTGTTTACATTAGCATGCTAACACTCAGAGCTAAAAAGGAGACGTGTTCTGGAAGTAATACGGTCTGTGTTTACATTAGCATGCTAACACTCAGAGCTAACAATGAGACGTGTTCTGGAATTAATATGGTCTGTGTTACATTAGCATGCTAACACTCAGAGCTAACAATGAGACGTGTTCTGGAAGTAATATGGTCTGTGTTTACATTAGCATGCTAACACTCAGAGCTAACAATGAGACGTGTTCTGGAAGTAATATGGTCTGTGTTTACATTAGCATGCTAACACTCAGAGCTAACAATGAGACGTGTTCTGGAAGTAATATGGTCTGTGTTTACATTAGCATGCTAACACTCAGAGCTAACAATGAGACGTGTTCTGGAAGTAATATGGTCTGTGTTTACATTAGCATGCTAACACTCAGAGCTAACAATGAGACGTGTTCTGGAAGTAATATGGTCTGTGTTTACATTAGCATGCTAACACTCAGAGCTAACAATGAGACGTGTTCTGGAAGTAATATGGTCTGTGTTTACATTAGCATGCTAACACTCAGAGCTAACAATGAGACGTGTTCTGGAAGTAATATGGTCTGTGTTTACATTAGCTAAAATGAATGATCTGTTTGGTATTTTGAGCAAAAACACATGTTTTTATTTGTATATATCTGAGACTATGCTATATGCCTAAACATAGCTTGATATGAGACCTTTAAAGCAAATAAAACCATGAGTAGGTTAACAGAAAATAAATTGGTTTATGTAAAAAAAACACTTTCCAGCTTCTGAAAAGTGAGGATTGCTTTGAAATATTTTTATACAATGTGTTATTTTACCCTGAATACTTTAAGTACATTTTCTTCATCGTAATTAAATACTTTTACTCTCCATCAGTTTACTCCCAGTTGAGTATTTGTACAGTGTTGTACTTTGGTGATAGTACTTTATCCCAGTTGAGTATTTGTACAATATTAGTACTTTTACTCCCAGTGAGTACTTGTACAGTGTTAGTACTTTTACTCCCAGTAGAGTACTTGTACAGTATGAGCACTTTAACTCCCAGTAGAGTACTTGTCCAGTATGAGTACTTTAACTCCCAGTAGAGTACTTGTACAGTATGAGTACTTTAACTCCCAGTAGAGTACTTGTCCAGTATGAGTACTTTAACTCCAGCAGAGTACTTGTCCAGTATGAGTACTTTAACTCCCAGTAGAGTACTTGTCCAGTATGAGTACTTTAACTCCAGTAGAGTACTTGTCCAGTATGAGTACTTTAACTCCAGTAGAGTACTTGTCCAGTATGAGTACTTTAACTCCCAGTAGAGTACTTGTACAGTTGAGTACTTTTTCTCCCAGTAGAGTACTTGTCCAGTATGAGTACTTTAACTCCCAGTAGAGTACTTGTCCAGTATGAGTACTTTAACTCCAGTAGAGTACTTGTCCAGTATGAGTACTTTAACTCCCAGTAGAGTACTTGTCCAGTATGAGTACTTTAACTCCCAGTAGAGTACTTGTCCAGTATGAGTACTTTAACTCCCAGTAGAGTACTTGTCCAGTATGAGTACTTTAACTCCCAGTAGAGTACTTGTCCAGTATGAGTACTTTAACTCCCAGTAGAGTACTTGTCCAGTATGAGTACTTTAACTCCCAGCAGAGTACTTGTCCAGTATGAGTACTTTAACTCCCAGTAGAGTACTTGTCCAGTATGAGTACTTTTCCTCCAGTGAAGAAGCTGAAGACTTTCCGCTCCTCTGGTCCTCAGTCAGGCACAAGATGGCGGCCAGCTGCAGTTTCTCACAGTGAGGCCCGAGAGAGAAAACTTCTCCTGACTTTAGTAACTGTTTCCCCGCAGTGACCGGAGAGATGAGCCGGTACTGACGGGTCCTCTTCCCGGTACCGGCAGAGAGAGGCTTCCCGGGGAGGTTCCGAGACTCTGGAGCTCTTTGTTTTTCTTAAAGGTAAGAACCACAGCGAATGCTAACCGTTAGCTTCATGCTAACGGTTGTTTTGGTTGTTAGTCGGTGTTTAACGGCCTTTTTAACGGTGTTTTAACGGTTACCGTCTCTAACCGGGGACAGGATGGAGGGACCGGTGTTTAATAAACCAACCGACAGGCGATAGTTATGGATTTATTCTGAGAAAAGTGAGGAAAAAAGTAACGGGTCAGTTGTTCTGTTGAGCTAACGGCTAACTGCTAACATAGCTTTTGTCACAAAAACACTTATGTTACGCGATACTGTACAATATTTATATAGTATTGTATTTATATGGTACTGTATTACATAGTACTGTACAGTAGTTATATAATACTGTATTCATATAGTACTGTCCTGTATTACATAGTACTGAGCTGTATTCATATATACTGAGCTGTATTCATATCACAGCATTTATATAGTACTGCACAGTATATAACAGTATCAACATAAATACTGAACTATGCAGCAAAGATACAGGATCTATAGAGTATCTATACAGGATCTATAGAGTATCTATAAAGGATCTATACATAGATTAGATAAGATCTTAGAAGTACTTAAAATCACAAATTGTAGTTAGCATCTAACCAGAAGTGAAAAACGTATATTATACTTGCGTGAAAACAATAGCTGTAAGAAAGAAGATAACAGAAGAATGTGGAAGATATAAATGATGTTCACTATATCTGATGTGGAAATAGGGAGCACAGGGATTTCATCCTCTGCAGACCGTTTACATGCACTAACAGCTAGTGTAAAGAAGTAGTTCCTCTGCAGACCGTTTACATGCACTAACAGCTAGTGAGAAGTAGTTCCTCTGCAGACCGTTTACATGCACTAACAGCTAGTGTAAAGAAGTAGTTCCTCTGCAGACCGTTTACATGCACTAACAGCTGGTGAGAAGTAGTTCCTCTGCAGACCGTTTACATGCACTAACAGCTGGTGAGAAGTAGTTCCTCTGCAGACCGTTTACATGCACTAACAGCCAGTGTAAAGAAGTAGTTCCTCTGCAGACCGTTTACATGCACTAACAGCTAGTGTAAAGAAGTAGTTCCTCTGCAGACCGTTACATGCACTAACAGCTGGTGAGAAGTAGATCCTCTGCAGACCGTTTACATGCACTAACAGCTGGTGAGAAATAGTTCCTCTGCAGACCGTTTACATGCACTAACAGCTGGTGAGAAGTAGTTCCTCTGCAGACCGTTTACATGCACTAACAGCTGGTAAGAAGTAGTTCCTCTGCAGACCGTTTACATGCACTAACAGCTGGTAAGAAGTAGTTCCTCTGCAGACCGTTTACATGCACTAACAGCTGGTGAGAAGTAGTTCCTCTGCAGACCGTTTACATGCACTAACAGCAGTGAGAAGTAGTTCCTCTGCAGACCGCTTACATGCAATAACAGCTGGTGAGAAGTAGTTCCTCTGCAGACCGTTTACATGCACTAACAGCTGGTAAGAAGTAGTTCCTCTGCAGACCATTTACATGCACTAACAGCTGGTGAGAAGTAGTTCCTCTGCAGACCGTTTACATGCACTAACAGCTAGTGTAAAGAAGTAGTTCCTCTGCAGGCCGTTTACATGCACTAACAGCTGGTGAGAAGTAGTTCCTCTGCAGACCGTTTACATGCACTAACAGCTAGTGTAAAGAAGTAGTTCCTCTGCAGACCGTTTACATGCACTAACAGCAGTGAGAAGTAGTTCCTCTGCAGACCGTTTACATGCACTAACAGCTAGTGTAAAGAAGTAGTTCCTCTGCAGACCGTTTACATGCACTAACAGGTAGTGTAAAGAAGTAGTTCCTCTGCAGACCGTTTACATGCACTAACAGCTGGTGAGAAGTAGATCCTCTGCAGACCGTTTACATGCACTAACAGCTGGTGAGAAATAGTTCCTCTGCAGACGTTACATGCACTAACAGCTGGTGAGAAGTAGTTCCTCTGCAGACGTTTACATGCACTAACAGCTGGTAAGAAAGTTTCCTCTGCAGACCGTTACATGCACTACAGCTGGTAAGAAGTAGTTCCTCTGCAGACCGTTTACATGCACTAACAGCTGGTGAGAAGTAGTTCCTCTGCAGACCGTTTACATGCACTAACAGCAGTGAGAAGTAGTTCCTCTGCAGACCGCTTACATGCAATAACAGCTGGTGAGAAGTAGTTCCTCTGCAGACCGTTTACATGCACTAACAGCTGGTAAGAAGTAGTTCCTCTGCAGACCATTTACATGCACTAACAGCTGGTGAGAAGTAGTTCCTCTGCAGACCGTTTACATGCACTAACAGCTAGTGTAAAGAAGTAGTTCCTCTGCAGGCCGTTTAACATGCACTAACAGCTGGTGAGAAGTAGTTCCTCTGCAGACCGTTTACATGCACTAACAGCTAGTGTAAAGAAGTAGTTCCTCTGCAGACGTTTACATGCACTAACAGCAGTGAGAAGTAGTTCCTCTGCAGACCGTTTACATGCACTAACAGCTAGTGTAAAGAAGTAGTTCCTCTGCAGACCGTTTACATGCACTAACAGCTAGTGTAAAGAAGTAGTTCCTCTGCAGACCGTTTACATGCACTAACAGCTTCCTCTGCTGTACTGAATCCAGGCTGATCTGTATTATCTGCTGCTGTTCTCTGTCGTCACTATGACCTCGTTGGGTTGATCTGAAAAGCTGCCCGGCGTATCGATCAGATCAGAAACATGTTATTGATCCCAGCGGGCTCACCACACACAAACACACAACACACACACCATCAAACCTGTTTCCAGACTGATATCTGGTCTGTTGTTGCTATGGTTTCTCGGTGTAAGGACTGTTGTTGCTATGGTTTCTCAGGGTTAGGACTGTTGTTGCTATTGTTTCTCTGGGTTAGGACTGTTGTTGCTATGTTTTCTCAGGGTTAGGACTGTTGTGCTATGGTTTCTGGGGGTTAGGACTGTTGTTGCTATGGTTCTCGGGGTAAGGACTGTTGTTGCTATGGTTTCTGGGGGTTAGGACTGTTGTTGCTATGGTATCTCAGGGTTAGGACTGTTGTTGCTACGG
>JAAKFY010000012.1:1780716-1883660 GCA_011823955.1 Dissostichus mawsoni
ACTGATTATGAACCCACAACAAAGACAAAGTGAGTTTTCAGGTTAATCTGAATTATTCTGCATTAATAATGAACCGCGACCCGACCACGGGTCAGCGGGAGAAGATGGATAATAATGAACCGCGACCCGACCACGGTCAGCGGGAGAAGATGGATAATAATGAACCGCGACCCGACCACGGGTCAGCGGGAGAAGATGGATGATGATGAACCACAGTTACACATGTATGGAGCAGAATATAAAACACACAGACATATAAAGATTATAATGATAAACAGATTAAACCTGTATATATTAATACATATTGAATAAATACTTATCTTTAGGTAACAGTTCTTTCACAATAAAAGCCTTCTGGTTCTAACTGGAGGGATTCTGTCCACAGAAACGCTGGAGGGCTTTTAGTTTGAAACGCAGATGTAATAGTGTTAATGTTGTTGTGTTTGTGCCTCAGGTCAGCGGCGGCTCCTCCGTCATGGCTGCAGCGTCGTACGATCAGCTGCTGAGAAGGTGGAGGTGTTAAAGATGGAAAACACCACCCTGAGGCAGGAGCTGCAGGACAACTCCAACCACCTGACCCACCTGGAGTCTGAGGCCGAGAACATGAAGGTACACACCTGAGATACACCTGAGATACACCTGTAATACATCTGAGATACACCTGAGATACACCTGTAATACACCTGAGATACACCTGAGATACACCTACCTGTAATACACCTGAGATACACCTGAGATACCCCTACCTGTAACACACCTGAGATACACCTGAGATACACCTGTAATACACCTGAGATACACCTGAGATACACCTGTAATACACCTGAGATACACCTACCTGTAATACACCTGAGATACACCTGTAATACACCTGAGATACACCTACCTGTATACACCTGAGATACACCTGAGATACACCTACCTGTAATACACCTGAGATACACCTACCTGTAATACACCTGAGATACACCTACCTGTAATACACCTGAGATACACCTGAGATACACCTACCTGTAATACACCTGAGATACACCTGAGATACACCTACCTGTAATACACCTGAGATACACCTGCCTGTAATACACCTGAGATACACCTACCTGTAATACACCTGAGATACACCTGAGATACACCTGAGATACACCTACCTGTAATACACCTGAGATACACCTGAGATACACCTGTAATAAACCTGAGATACACCTACCTGAATACACCTGAGATACACCTGAGATACACCTGAGATACACCTAACTGTAATACACCTGAGATACACCTGAGATACACCTGAGATACACCTGAGATACACCTGAGATACACCTAACTGTAATACACCTGAGATACACCTGAGATACACCTGAGATACACCTAACTGTAATACACCTGAGATACACCTGTAATACACCTGAGATACACCTGAGATACACCTCAGAGTACTGCTGAAGTACTGCTCAGAGTACAGCTGAAGTACTGCTCAGAGTACTGCTGAAATACTGCTCAGAGTACTGCTGAAATACTGCTGAATACTGCTCAGAGTACTGCTGAAATACTGCTCAGAGTACTGCTGAAATACTGCTCAGAGTACTGCTGAAATACTGCTCCAGAGTACTGCTGAAATACTGCTCAGAGTACTGCTGAAATACTGCTCAGAGTACTGCTGAAATACTGCTCAGAGTACTGCTGAAATACTGCTGAAATACTGCTCAGAGTACTGCTGAATACAGCTCAGAGTACTGCTGAAATACAGCTCAGAGTACTGCTGAAATACTGCTCAGAGTACTGCTGAAATACAGCTCAGAGTACTGCTGAAGTACAGCTCAGAGTACTGCTGAAATACTGCTCAGAGTACTGCTGAAATACAGCTCAGAGTACTCTGAATACTGCTCAGAGTACTGCTGAAATACTGCTCAGAGTACTGCTAAAATACTGCTCAGAGTACTGCTGAAATACTGCTCAGAGTACTGCTGAAATACTGCTGAAATACTGCTCAGAGTACTGCTGAAATACTGCTCCGAGTACTCCTGAAATACTGCTCAGAGTACTGCTGAAATACTGCTCAGAGTACTGCTGAAATACTGCTCAGAGTACTGCTGAAATACTGCTGAAATACTGCTCAGAGTACTGCTGAAATACAGCTCAGAGTACTGCTGAAATACAGCTCAGAGTACTGCTGAAATATGCTCAGAGTACTGCGGAAATACTGCTGAAATACTGCTCAGAGCACTGCTGAAATACTGCTCAGAGTACTGCTGAAATACTGCTCAGAGTACTGCTGAAATACAGCTCAGAGTACTGCTGAAATATGCTCAGAGTACTGCTGAAATACTGCTCAGAGCACTGCTGAAATACTGCTCAGAGCACTGCTGAAATACTGCTCAGAGTACTGCTAAAATACTGCTCAGAGTACTGCTGAAATACTGCTCAGAGTACTCTGAAATACTGCTCAGAGTACTGCTGAAATACTGCTGAAATACTGCTCAGAGTACTGCTGAAGTACAGCTCAGAGTACTGCTGAAATACTGCTCAGAGTACTGCTGAAATACTGCTCAGAGTACTGCTGAAATACACCTCAGAGTACTGCTGAAATACTGCTCAGAGTACTGCTGAAATACTGCTCAGAGTACTGCTGAAATACACCTCAGAGTACTGCTGAAATACTGCTCAGAGTACTGCTGAAATACTGCTCAGAGTACTGCTGAAATACTGCTGAAATACTGCTCGATACTGCTGAAATAATGCTCAGAGTACTCCTGAAATACTGCTCAGAGTACTCCTGAAATACTGCTCAGAGTACTGCTGAAATACTGCTCAGAGTACTGCTGAAATACTGCTGAAATACTGCTCAGAGTACTGCTGAAATACTGCTCAGAGTACTGCTGAAATACTGCTCAGAGTACTGCTGAAATACTGCTCAGAGTACTGCTGAAATACTGCTCAGAGTACTGCTGAAATACACCTCAGAGTACTGCTGAAATACTGCTCAGAGTACTGCTGAAATACTGCTCAGAGTACTGCTGAAATACTGCTGAAATACTGCTCAGAGTACTGCTGAAATACTGCTCAGAGTACTGCTGAAATACTGCTGAAATACTGCTCAGAGTACTGCTGAAATACTGCTCAGAGTACTGCGGAAATACTGCTGAAATACAGCTCAGAGTACTGCTGAAATACAGCTCAGAGTACTGCTGAAATATTGCTCAGAGCACTGCTGAAATACTGCTCAGAGCACTGCTGAAATACTGCTCAGAGCACTGCTAAAATACTGCTCAGAGTACTGCTAAAATACTGCTCGAGTACTGCTGAAATACTGCTCAGAGTACTGCTGAAATACTGCTCAGAGTACTGCTAAAATACTGCTGAAATACTGCTCGAGTACTGCTGAAATACTGCTCAGAGTACTGCTGAAATACTGCTCAGAGTACTGCTGAAATACTGCTGAAATACTGCTCAGAGTACTGCTGAAATACTGCTCAGAGTACTGCTGAAATACTGCTCAGAGTACTGCTGAAGTACAGCTACTGCTGAAATACTGCTCAGAGTACTGCTGAAATACTGCTCAGAGTACTGCTGAATACTGCTCAGAGTACTGCTGAAATACAGCTCAGAGTACTGCTGAAATACTGCTCAGAGTACTGCTGAAATACTGCTCAGAGTACTGCTGAAATACATGCTCAGAGAACTGCTGAAATACACCTCAGAGTACTGCTGAAATACTGCTCAGAGTACTGCTGAAATACTGCTGAAATACTGCTCAGAGTACTGCTGAAATACTGCTCAGAGTACTGCTGAAATACTGCTCAGAGTACTGCTGAAATACTGCTCAGAGTACTGCTGAAATACTGCTCAGAGTACTGCTGAAATACTGCTGAAATACTGCTCAGAGTACTGCTGAAATACTGCTCAGAGTACTGCTGAAATACTGCTCAGAGTACTGCTGAAATACTGCTGAAATACTGCTCAGAGTACTGCTGAAATACACCTCAGAGTACTGCTGAAATACTGCTCAGAGTACTGCTGAAATACTGCTCAGAGTACTGCTGAAATACTGCTGAAATACTGCTCAGAGTACTGCTGAAATACTGCTCAGAGTACTGCTGAAATACACCTCAGAGTACTGCTGAAATACTGCTCAGAGTTACTGCTGAAATACTGCTCAGAGTACTGCTGAAATACTGCTCAGAGTACTGCGGAAATACTGCTGAAATACTGCTCAGAGTACTGCTGAAATACTGCTCAGAGTACTGCTGAAATACTGCTCAGAGTACTGCTGAAATACTGCTGAAATACTGCTCAGAGTACTGCTGAAATACTGCTCAGAGTACTGCTGAAATACAGCTCAGAGTACTGCTGAAATACTGCCTCAGAGTACTGCTAAAATACTGCTCAGAGTACTGCTGAAATACTGCTGAAATACTGCTCAGAGTACTGCTGAAATACTGCTCAGAGTACTGCTGAATACTGCTCAGAGTACTGCTGAAGTACTGCTCAGAGTACTGCTGAAAATATACTAGAGTACTGCTAAAATACTGCTCAGAGTACTGCTGAAATACTCGTCAGAGTTCTGCTGAAATACTGCTCAGTACTGCTGAAATACTGCTCAGAGTACTGCTGAAATACTGCTCAGAGTACTGCTGAAATACTGCTCAGAGTACTGCTGAAATACTGCTCAGAGTACTGCTGAATACTGCTCAGAGTTCTGCTGATATACTGCTCAGAGTACTGCTCAGAGTACTGCTGAAATACTGCTCAGAGTACTGCTGAAATACTGCTCAGAGTACTGCTCAGAGTACTGCTGAAATACTGCTCAGAGTACTGCTGAAATACTGCTGAAAATACTGCTCAGAGTACTGCTGAAATACTGCTGAATACTGCTCAGAGTACTGCTCAGAGTACTGCTGAAATACTGCTCAGAGTACTGCTGAAATACTGCTAGAGTACTGCTGAAATACTGCTGAAATACTGCTCAGAGTACTGCTGAAATACTGCTCAGAGTACTGCTGAAATACTGCTCAGAGTACTGCTGAAATACTGCTCAGAGTACTGCTGAAATACTGCTCAGAGTACTGCTGAAATACTGCTGAAAGTACTGCTCAGAGTACTGCTGAAATACTGCTCAGAGTACTGCTGAAATACTGCTCAGAGTACTGCTGAAATACTGCTCAGAGTACTGCTGAAATACTGCTCAGAGTACTGCTCAAGTACTGCTGAAATACTGCTCAGAGTACTGCTGAAATACTGCTCAGAGTACTGCTGAAATACTGCTCAGAGTACTCTGAAATACTGCTCAGAGTACTGCTGAAATACTGCAGAGTACTGCTGAAATACTGCTCAGAGTACTGCTGAAATACTGCTCAGAGTACTGCTGAAATACTGCTCAGAGTACTGCTGAAATACTGCTCAGAGTACTGCTGAAATACTGCTCAGAGTACTGCTCAGAGTACTGCTGAAATACTGCTCAGAGTACTGCTGAAATACTGCTCAAATACTGCTCAGAGTACTGCTGAAATACTGCTCAGAGTACTCTGAAATACTGCTCAGAGTACTGCTGAAATACTCTCAGAGTACTGCTAAAATACTGCTCAGAGTACTGCTGAAATACTGCTCAGAGTACTGCTGAAATACAGCTCAGAGTACTTCTGAAGTACTGCTCAGAGTACTGCTGAAAATACTCCTCAGAGTACTGCTAAAATACTGCTCGGAGTACTGCTGAAATACTGCTCAGAGTACTGCTGAAATACAGCTCAGAGTACTGCTGAAATACTGCTCAGAGTACTGCTGAAATACTGCTCAGAGTACTGCTGAAATACTGCTCAGAGTACTGCTGAAATACTGCTCAGAGTACTCCTGAAATACTGCTCAGAGTACTCCTGAAATACTGCTCAAGAGTACTGCTGAAATACTGCTCAGAGTACTGCTGAAATACTGCTGAAATACTGCTCAGAGTACTGCTGAAATACTGCTCAGAGTACTGCTGAAATACTGCTCAGAGTACTGCGGAAATACTGCTGAAAACTGCTCAGAGTACTGCTGAAATACTGCTCAGAGTACTCTGCTGAAATATCCTCAGAGTACTGCTAAAAATACTGCTCAGAGTACTGCTGAAATACTGCTCAGAGTACTGCTGAAATACGCTCAGAGTACTGCTGAAATACTGCTCAGAGTACTGCTGAAATACTGCTCAGAGTACTGCTGAAATACTGCTCAGAGTACTCCTGAAATACTGCTCAGAGTACTCCTGAAATACTGCTCAGAGTACTGCTGAAATACTGCTCAGAGTACTGCTGAAATACTGCTGAAATACTGCTCAGAGTACTGCTGAAGTACTGCTCAGAGTACTGCTGAAATACTACTCAGAGTACTGCTGAAATACTGCTGAAATACTGCTCAGAGTACTGCTGAAATACTGCTCAGAGTACTGCTGAAATAAGCTCAGAGTACTGCTGAAATACTGCTCAGAGTACTGCTGAAATACTGCTGAAATACTGCTCAGAGTACTGCTGAAATACTGCTCAGAGTACTCCTGAAATACTGCTCAGAGTACTCCTGAAATACTGCTCAGAGTACTGCTGAAATACTGCTCAGAGATTACTGCTGAAATACTGCTGAAATACTGCTCAGAGTACTGCTGAAATACTGCTCAGAGTACTGCTGAAATACTGCTCAGAGTACTGCGGAAATACTGCTGAAATACTGCTCAGAGTACTGCTGAAATACTGCTCAGAGTACTGCTGAAATACTGCTTCAGAGTACTGCTGAAATACTGCTGAAATACTGCTCAGAGTACTGCTGAAATACTGCTCAGAGTACTGCTGAAATACTGCTCAGAGTACTGCTGAAATACAGCTCAGATACTGCTGAAATACTCTCAGAGTACTGCTGAAATACTGCTCAGAGTACTGCTGAAATACTGCTCAGAGCACTGCTGAAATACTGCTCAGAGTACTGCTGAAATACTGCTCAGAGTACTGCTGAAATACTGCTGAAATACTGCTCAGAGTACTGCTGAAATACTGCTCAGAGTACTGCTGAAATACAGCTCAGAGTACTGCTGAAATACAGCTCAGAGTACTGCTGAAAGCTCAGAGTACTGCTGAAATACTGCTCAGAGTACTGCTGAAATACTGCTCAGAGTACTGCTAAAATACTGCTCAGAGTACTGCTGAAATACAGCTCAGAGTACTGCTGAAATACTGCTCAGAGTACTGCTCAGAGTACTGCTGAAATACTGCTCAGAGTACTGCTGAAATACTGCTCAGAGTACTGCTGAAATACTGCTGAAATACTGCTCAGAGTACTGCTGAAATACTGCTCAGAGTACTGCTGAAGTACAGCTCAGAGTACTGGTGAAGTACAGCTCAGAGTACTGCTGAAGTACAGCTCAGAGTACTGCTGAAATACTGCTCAGAGTACTGCTGAAATACAGCTCAGAGTACTTCTGAAGTATGCTCAGAGTACTGCTGAAATACTGCTCAGAGTACTGCTGAAATACTGCTCAGAGTACTGCTGAAATACACCTCAGAGTACTGCTGAATACTGCTCAGAGTACTGCTGAAATACTGCTCAGAGTACTGCTGAAATACACCTCAGAGTACTGCTGAAATACTGCTCAGAGTACTGCGGAAATATCTGCTCAGAGTACTGCTGAAATACTGCTGAAAATACTGCTCAGAGTACTGCTGAAATACTGCTCAGAGTACTCCTGAAATATGCTCAGAGTACTCCTGAAATACTGCTCAGAGTACTGCTGAAATACTGCTCAGAGTACTGCTGAAATACTGCTGAAATACTGCTCAGAGTACTGCTGAAATACTGCTCAGAGTACTGCTGAAATACTGCTGAAATACTGCTCAGAGTACTGCTGAAATACTGCTCAGAGTACTGCTGAAATACAGCTCAGAGTACTCCTGAAATACTGCTCAGAGTACTCCTGAAATACTGCTCAGAGTACTGCTGAAATACTGCTGAAATACTGCTCAGAGTACTGCTGAAATACTGCTCAGAGTACTGCTGAAATACTGCTCAGAGTACTGCTGAAATACTGCTCAGAGTACTGCTCAGAGTACTGCTGAAATACTGCTGAAATACAGCTCAGAATACTGCTGAAATACTGCTCAGAGTACTGCTAAAATACTGCTCAGAGTACTGCTGAAATACTGCTCAGAGTACTGCTGAAGTACTGCTCAGAGTACTGCTGAAATACTCCTCAGAGTACTGCTAAAATACTGCTCAGAGTACTGCTGAAATACTGCTCAGAGTACTGCTGAAATACACCTCAGAGTACTGCTGAAATACTGCTCAGAGTACTGCTGAAATACTGCTCAGGGTACTGCAATACTGCTCAGAGTACTGCTGAAATACTGCTCAGAGTACTGCTGAAATACACCTCAGAGTACTGCTGAAATACTGCTCAGAGTACTGCTGAAATACTGCTCAGAGTACTGCTGAAATACTGCTGAAATACTGCTCAGAGTACTGCTGAAATACTGCTCAGAGTACTCCTGAAATACTGCTCAGAGTACTCCTGAAATACTGCTCAGAGTACTGCTGAAATACTGCTCAGAGTACTGCTGAAATACTGCTGAAATACTGCTCAGAGTACTGCTGAAATACTGCTCAGAGTACTGCTGAAATACTGCTCAGAGTACTGCTGAAATACTGCTCAGAGTACTGCTGAAATACTGCTGAAATACTGCTCAGAGTACTGCTGAAATACTGCTCAGAGTACTGCTGAAATACACCTCAGAGTACTGCTGAAATTCTGCTCAGAGTACTGCTGAAATACTGCTCAGAGTACTGCTGAAATACTGCTGAAATACTGCTCAGAGTACTGCTGAAATACTGCTCAGAGTACTGCTGAAATACTGCTGAAATACTGCTCAGAGTACTGCTGAAATACTGCTCAGAGTACTGCTGAAATACACCTCAGAGTACTCCTGAAATACTGCTCAGAGTACTCCTGAAATACTGCTCAGAGTACTGCTGAAATACTGCTCAGAGTACTGCTGAAATACTGCTCAGAGTACTGCGGAAATACTGCTGAATACAGCTCAGAGTACTGCTGAAATACTGCTCAGAGTACTGCTGAAATACTGCTCAGAGTACTGCTGAAATACAGCTCAGAGTACTGCTGAAATACTTCTCAGAGTACTGCTGAAATACGGCTCAGAGTACTGCTGAAATACTTCTCAGAGTACTGCTGAAATACTGCTCAGAGTACTGCTGAAATACTGCTCAGAGTACTGCTGAAATACTGCTCAGAGTACTGCTGAAATACTGCTCAGAGCACTGCTGAAATACTGCTCAGAGTACTTCTCAGAGTACTGCTGAAATACTGCTCAGAGTACTGCTGAAGTACTGCTCAGAGTACTGCTGAAATACTCCTCAGAGTACTGCTAAAATACTGCTCAGAGTACTGCTGAAATACTCCTCAGAGTACTGCTGAAATACTGCTCAGAGTACTGCTGAAATACTGCTCAGAGTACTGCTGAAATACTGCTGAAATACTGCTCAGAGTACTGCTGAAATACTGCTCAGAGTACTGCTGAAATACTCCTGAAATACTGCTCAGAGTACTGCTGAAATACTGCTCAGAGTACTGCTGAAATACTGCTCAGAGTACTGCTGAATACTGCTCAGAGTACTGCTGATATACTGCTCAGAGTACTGCTGATATACTGCTCAGAGTACTGCTCAGAGTACTGCTGAAATACTGCTCAGAGTACTGCTGAAATACTGCTCAGAGTACTGCTCAGAGTACTGCTGAAATACTGCTCAGAGTACTGCTGAAATACTGCTGAATACTGCTCAGAGTACTGCTGAAATACTGCTCAGAGTACTGCTCAGAGTACTGCTGAAATACTGCTCAGAGTACTGCTGAAATACTGCTCAGAGTACTGCTGAAATACTGCTGAAATACTGCTCAGAGTACTGCTGAAATACTGCTCAGAGTACTGCTGAAATACTGCTCAGAGTACTGCTGAAATACTGCTCAGAGTACTGCTGAAATACTGCTCAGAGTACTGCTCAGAGTACTGCTGAAATACTGCTCAGAGTACTGCTGAAATACTGCTCAGAGTACTGCTGAAATACTGCTCAGAGTACTGCTGAAATACTGCTCAGAGTACTGCTCAGAGTACTGCTGAAATACTGCTCAGAGTACTGCTGAAATACTGCTCAGAGTACTGCTGATATACTGCTCAGAGTACTGCTGAAATACTGCTCAGAGTACTGCTGAAATACTGCTCAGAGTACTGCTGAAATACTGCTCAGAGTACTGCTGAAATACTGCTCAGAGTACTCCTGAAATACTGCTCAGAGTACTGCTGAAATACTGCTCAGAGTACTGCTGAAATACTGCTCAGAGTACTGCTGAAATACTGCTCAGAGTACTCCTGAAATACTGCTCAGAGTACTGCTGAAATACTGCTCAGAGTACTGCTGAAATACTGCTCAGAGTACTGCTGAAATACTGCTCAGAGTACTGCTGAAATACTGCTCAGAGTACTGCTCAGAGTACTGCTGAAATACTGCTCAGAGTACTGCTGAAATACTGCTCAGAGTACTCCTGAAATACTGCTGAAAGCTAACATGTGATTTCCAGTATTTGTACCTCGAGATGTGTTTTTGTATCACTTCCTGTTTGAGGCCCTTTGTCCCCCCCCCTTAATCCCAGAATAGCCTGTGGTTTCTCGGCCAATCACGCGCTGCGCTGCTCAGCGGCTCCTTGTTGTCGTCGGGAGCGAGATGTTGGTCAGTTTGAGGATCTTTGATTTGCAGGAAATCTTTGGGAGTGAGCGCTCTGTCTTCTTCTGTCTCTCTTCTGTCTGTAGTTCACTTCCTGTCACCTTCTTCTTCTCTGGTTTGAGTTCTCTTTGTATGTTGTGTTTCTCTCCGTCTGATCTTTACCTAACTTCTGTTATGTCTGAACGGATAAACTAAATGTATTCTTAGTTTTTATTTCCCGTCTGTTTATCGTTTTATTTGTCTCTCGTTTTATTCCTTTTTCGTTTCTCTCTTTCTGTTGTTTTCTAACTTGTAGTTTTATTGTCCCGTCTTCCTCTTCTACTCAACCTCACTTCCTGTTTCCTGCTTCCTGCTTCCTGTTTACTGTGTAGAGCAGAAAACAGTGAGTGTTTTAGTCTCCATCATGTCGCTGTTCGAGCGCTGCCGACTCATCGTGGTGAGGAACGAAAATCTGACTACAGGGACGCAGTGTTTCTGTTTGTGTTTTATTCTGAAAATCTGACGAGAGACGCAGTGTTTCTGTTTGTGTTTTATTCTGAAAATCTGACGAGAGACGCAGTGTTTCTGTTTATTTTATTCTGAAAATCTGACGAGAGACGCAGTGTTTCTGTTTGTGCTTTATTCTGAAAATCTGACGAGAGACGCAGTGTTTCTGTTTGTGCTTTATTCTGAAAATCTGACGAGAGACGCAGTGTTTCTGTTTGTTTTATTCTGAAAATCTGACGAGAGACGCAGTGTTTGTTTGTTTATTCTGAAAATCTGACGAGAGACGCAGTGTTTCTGTTTGTTTTATTCTGAAAATCTGACGAGAGACGCAGTGTTTCTGTTTGTTTTATTCTGAAAATCTGACGAGAGACGCAGTGTTTGTTTGTTTTATTCTGAAAATCTGACGAGAGACGCAGTGTTTCTGTTTTATTCTGAAAATCTGACGAGAGACGCAGTGTTTCTGTTTCTGTTTATTCGGAAAATCTGACGAGAGATGCAGTGTTTCTGTTTTTTTCTGAAAATCTGACGAGAGACGCAGTGTTTGTTTGTTTTATTCTGAAAATCTGACGAGAGACGCAGTGTTCTGTTGTGTTTTATTCTGAAAATCTGACGAGAGACGCAGTGTTCTGTTTGTGTTTTATTCTGAAAATCTGACGAGAGACGCAGTGTTTCTGTTTGTTTTATTCTGAAAATCTGACGAGAGATGCAGTGTTTCTGTTTTTTATTCTGAAAATCTGACGAGAGACGCAGTGTTTCTGTTTGTTTTATTCTGAAAATCTGACGAGAGATGCAGTGTGTTTCTGTTTGTTTTATTCTGAAAATCTGACGAGAGATGCAGTGTTTCTGTTTGTTTTATTCTGAAAATCTGACGAGAGATGCAGTGTTTCTGTTTGTTTTATTCTGAAAATCTGACGAGAGATGCAGTGTTTCTGTTTGTTTTATTCTGAAAATCTGACGAGAGACGCAGTGTTTCTGTGTTTTATTCTGAAAATCTGACGCGAGACGCAGTGTTTCTGTATGTTTTATTCTGAAAATCTGACGAGAGATGGAGTGTTTCGGTTTGTTTTATTCTGAAAATCTGACGAGAGACGCAGTGTTTGTTTGTTTTATTCTGAAAATCTGACGAGAGACGCAGTGTTTCTGTTTGTTTTATTCTGAAAATCTGCCGAGAGATGCAGTGTTTCTGTTTGTGATGAATAGGTTTTCTGTAATAGTGTTTAAAATGTCTCTCTCTCTCTAACAGTCTCTCTGCTCAGATGAAAACTAAAGGCTTTTATTTTGTGGCCTCAACAGGAAGTGCTGAAGCAGCTGCAGGGCACCATAGAAGAAGAGTCGGGCGAGGCATCTGGCTCCCAGCTGGAGCTCATCGAGAGGCTGAAGGAGATGAGCCTGGACTCATCAGGGTTTAAACCCCGAGCGAAGCCTCCTGGAGCCTCCGGGGGGGCAGGAGGCAGCGCTCTCCCCAGGAGAGGAGCTCCTTCAGCGGGGAGAGAACAGGAGCGCTGCCTGGAGGACCTGGAGAAGGAGAGGTACTGCTTTATATCATAGTTATTGCACACACACACACACACACACTCTCATTACACTTATTACAGTTGTTGATAAACTATGAGATAGAATTTGTGTCTCTGATTGGCTCCTCTGTTTCCTGCTCTGTGATTGGCTGCCAACCCCTGACAGAGCTCTCCTATTGGCTGAGCTGGAGAAGGAGGAGAAAGAGAAGGACTGGTACTACGCTCAGCTGCAGAATCTGACCAAGAGGATCGACAGCCTGCCGCTCACCGAGAATGTGAGGGACACACACACACACACACACACACACACACACACACACACACACACACACACACACACACACATATACTCTATAAATAACTGTGTGTGTGTGTTAGTTCACCCTGCAGACGGACATGAGTCGCCGTCAGCTGGAGTTCGAGGCTCGTCAGATCCGCTCAGCGATGGAAGAGCAGCTGGGATCCTGTCAGGAGAGGAGAGGAGAGCTCAGGTAAACTCACCTGTCTCTAAGATACTCATAGAGAGGAGAGCTCAGGTAACTCACCTGTCTTTAAGATACATAGAGAGGAGAGCTCAGGTAAACTCACTTGTTGATAAGATACATAGAGGAGAGCTCAGGTAAACTCACCTGTCTTTAAGATACATAGAGAGGAGAGCTCAGGTAAACTCACCTGTCTCTAAGATACTCATAGAGAGGAGAGCTCAGGTAAACTCACCTGTCTTTAAGATACATAGAGAGGAGAGCTCAGGTAAACTCACCTGTCTTTAAGATACATAGAGAGGAGAGCTCAGGTAAACTCACCTGTTGATAAGATACATAGAGAGGAGAGCTCAGGTAAACTCACCTGTCTTTAAGATACATAGAGAGGAGAGCTCAGGTAAACTCACCTGTCTCTAAGATACATAGAGAGGAGAGCTCAGGTAAACTCACCTGTCTAAGATACTCATAGAGAGGAGAGCTCAGGTAAACTCACCTGCCTCTAAGATACATAGAGAGGAGAGCTCAGGTAAACTCACCTGTCTTAAGATACATAGAGAGGAGAGCTCAGGTAAACTCACCTGTCTTAAGATACATAAAGAGGAGAGCTCAGGTAAACTCACCTGTCTCTAAGATACATAGAGAGGAGAGCTCAGGTAAACTCACCTGTCTTAAGATACATAGAGAGGAGAGCTCAGGTAAACTCACCTGTCTCTAAGATACATAGAGAGGAGAGCTCAGGTAAACTCACCTGTTGATAAGATACATAGAGAGGAGAGCTCAGGTAAACTCACCTGTCTCTAAGATACATAGAGAGGAGAGCTCAGGTAAACTCACCTGTTGATAAGATACATAAGAGGAGAGCTCAGGTAAACTCACCTGTCTCTAAGATACATAGAGAGGAGAGCTCAGGTAAACTCACCTGTCTCTAAGATACATAGAGAGGAGAGCTCAGGTAAACTCACCTGTCTCTAAGATACATAGAGAGGAGAGCTCAGGTAAACTCACCTGTTGATAAGATACATAGAGAGGAGAGCTCAGGTAAACTCACCTGTCTTTAAGATACATAGAGAGGAGAGCTCAGGTAAACTCACCTGTCTTTAAGATACATAGAGAGGAGAGCTCAGGTAAACTCACCTGTTGATAAGATACATAGAGAGGAGAGCTCAGGTAAACTCACCTGTCTTTAAGATACATAGAGAGGAGAGCTCAGGTAAACTCACCTGTTGATAAGATACATAGAGAGGAGAGCTCAGGTAAACTCACCTGTTGATAAGATACATAGAGAGGAGAGCTCAGGTAAACTCACCTGTCTTTAAGATACATAGAGAGGAGAGCTCAGGTAAACTCACCTGTTGATAAGATACTCATAGAGAGGAGAGCTCAGGTAAACTCACCTGTTGATAAGATACTCATAGAGAGGAGAGCTCAGGTAAACTCACCTGTTGATAAGATACTCATAGAGAGTAGAGCTCAGGTAAACTCACCTGTTGATAAGATACTCATAGAGAGGAGAGCTCAGGTAAACTCACCTGTTGTTAAGATACATAGAGAGGAGAGCTCAGGTAAACTCACCTGTTGTTAAGATACTCATAGAGAGGAGAGCTCAGGTAAACTCACCTGTCTTTAAGATACATAGAGAGGAGAGCTCAGGTAAACTCACCTGTTGTTAAGATACATAGAGAGGAGAGCTCAGGTAAACTCACCTGTCTTTAAGATACATAGAGAGGAGAGCTCAGGTAAACTCACCTGTTGTTAAGATACTCATAGAGAGGAGAGCTCAGGTAAACTCACCTGTCTTTAAGATACATAGAGAGGAGAGCTCAGGTAAACTCACCTGTCTTTAAGATACATAGAGAGGAGAGCTCAGGTAAACTCACCTGTCTTTAAGATACATAGAGAGGAGAGCTCAGGTAAGCTCAGGTAACCTGTTGATAAGATACTCATAGAGAGGAGAGCTCAGGTAAACTCACCTGTTGATAAGATACTCATAGAGAGGAGAGCTCAGGTAAACTCACCTGTTGTTAAGATACATAGAGAGGAGAGCTCAGGTAAACTCACCTGTCTCTAAGATACATAGAGAGGAGAGCTCAGGTAAACTCACCTGTCTCTAAGATACATAGAAAGGAGAGCTCAGGTAAACTCACCTGTCTCTAAGATACTCATAGAGAGGAGAGCTCAGGTAAACTCACCTGTCTCTAAGATACATAGAGAGGAGAGCTCAGGTAAACTCACCTGTCTCTAAGATACATAGAGAGGAGAGCTCAGGTAAACTCACCTGTCTTTAAGATACATAGAGAGGAGAGCTCAGGTAAACTCACCTGTCTCTAAGATACATAGAGAGGAGAGCTCAGGTAAACTCACCTGTCTCTAAGATACATAGAGAGGAGAGCTCAGGTAAACTCACCTGTCTCTAAGATACATAGAGAGGAGAGCTCAGGTAAGCTCAGGTAACCTGTTGATAAGATACTCATAGAGAGGAGAGCTCAGGTAAACTCACCTGTTGTTAAGATACATAGAGAGGAGAGCTCAGGTAAACTCACCTGTTGTTAAGATACTCATAGAGAGGAGTGCTCAGGTAAACTCACCTGTCTCTAAGATACATAGAGAGGAGAGCTCAGGTAAACTCACCTGTTGATAAGATACTCATAGAGCGCTCAGGTAAACTCACCTGTCTCTAAGATACATAGAGAGGAGAGCTCAGGTAAACTCACCTGTCTTTAAGATACATAGAGAGGAGAGCTCAGGTAAACTCACCTGTCTCTAAGATACATAGAGAGGAGAGCTCAGGTAAACTCACCTGTCTCTAAGATACATAGAGAGGAGAGCTCAGGTAAACTCACCTGTCTCTAAGATACATAGAGAGGAGAGCTCAGGTAAGCTCAGGTAACCTGTTGATAAGATACTCATAGAGAGGAGAGCTCAGGTAAACTCACCTGTTGTTAAGATACATAGAGAGGAGAGCTCAGGTAAACTCACCTGTTGTTAAGATACTCATAGAGAGGAGTGCTAAGGTAAACTCACCTGTCTCTAAGATACATAGAGAGGAGAGCTCAGGTAAACTCACCTGTTGATAAGATACTCATAGAGCGCTCAGGTAAACTCACCTGTCTCTAAGATACTCATAGAGAGGAGAGCTCAGGTAAACTCACCTGTTGTTAAGATACTCATAGAGAGCTCAGGTAAACTAACCCTAACCAGGTAGTGTGTTCAGCAGGTGAGCTCTAATGAGGACAGGTAGGTGTTCAGCAGGTGAGCTCTAATGAGGACAGGTAGGTGTTCAGCAGGTGAGCTCTAATGAGGACAGGTAGGTATTCAGCAGGTGATGAAACAGAGTCTCTCTCTCTCTTCAGGCTCGTGTCTCTCGCATCCAGCAGATCGAGAAGGACATCCTGCGTCTGGGAGCTCGCCTGCAGGTAAACTCAAACACCTGGAGACACATATTCAATAGCTTTTAGCTTCTTTATTGATGTCTGATTTATTTCCTCTTCTCTCTGCAGGGGGATGAAACTCAGAGCGACAGCAGTGACTTACCTGGCGCTCAGGTGAGCTTCCTGTTTCCTGTTTCTCTTCTTCTGTTCACATTACAAAAGTATTTAAAGTGATCTGATGTTTCCTCCTGCAGAGCTCCAGCAGCCGATTGGAGCACGAGCCGGCCAATGAGGCGAGCTACTCCGTGCCTCGACGAATCACCAGCCACCTGGGAACCAAGGCGAGTAACCCCGCCCACTTTACCTCCTTAACGACCAATCAGCAACCAGAGATGTTAAACATTAGGCCCACTGTAAAGGTAGAGATGGTGTATAAAGTTATGGATGGTGTATAGTGTTATTAACAGTGTCGCCCCCTGCAGGTGGAGATGGTGTACAGCCTGCTGTCCATGCGGGACTCACGATAAGGACGACATGTCGCGCACGCTGCTGGCCATGTCGTCCTCTCAGGACTCGTGCATCGCGATGCGTCAGTCGGGCTGCCTGCCGCTGCTCATCCAGCTGCTGCACGGCAACGACAAGGACTCCCTGCTGCTGGGGAACTCCCGTGGCAGCAAGGAGGCGAGGGCGAGGGCGTCTGCGGCGCTGCACAACATCGTGCACAGCCACCGGACGACAAGAGAGGCCGGCGTGAGATCAGAGTGCTCCACCTGCTGGAACAAGTGAGGCATTACTGCGAGGAGTGCTGGAGCTGGCAGGAGAACCACGAGAGGGGCGTGGACCAGGAGGACAACCCCAGTGAGTGATGTCACAACACCGGCCAATCAGAGGCACACACAGGCAGCATGCACGTCACACGACCAGAAACATATAATCCTAATGTTAAATGATATGTGATTATATAGAAACTATATAGTGTTCTGAATGTAATATATATATAACGCTGTGTGCTGTGTTCAGTGCCGTCTCCAGTGGAGCATCAGATCTGTCCGGCTGTCTGCGTCCTGATGAAGCTTTCCTTCGACGAGGAGCATCGGCACGCCATGAACGAGCTGGGTGAGACTTAGTGACTCAGCTGTTTCCTGTTTCCTTTCTATCCTGACTCGGCGTTTTCTCTGACTGTCCTGTTTTCTCTCTGACTGTTCTCTCTGACTGTTCTCTCTGATTGTCCTGTGTTCTCTCTGACTGTCTGGTGTTCTCTCTGACTGTTCTCTCTGATTGTCCTGTGTTCTCTCTGACTGTCTGGTGTTCTCTCTGACTGTCTGGTGTTCTCTCTGACTGTTCTCTCTGATTGTCCTGTGTTCTCTCTGACTGTTCTCTCTGACTGTCCTGTGTTCTCTCTGACTGTCTGGTGTTCTCTCTGACTGTTCTCTCTGATTGTCCTGTGTTCTCTCTGACTGTCTGGTGTTCACTCTGACTGTTCTCTCTGACTGTCTTGTGTTCTCTCTGATTGTCCTGTGTCTCTCTGACTGTCTGGTGTTCTCTCTGACTGTCTGGTGTCTCTCTGACTGTCTGGTGTTCACTCTGACTGTTCTCTCTGATTGTCCTGTGTTCTCTCTGATTGTCCTGTGTTCTCTCTGACTGTCTGGTGTTCTCTCTGACTGTCTGGTGTTCTCTCTGACTGTTCTCTCTGATTGTCCTGTGTTCTCTGACTGTTCTCTCTGACTGTCCTGTGTTCTCTCTGACTGTCTGGTGTTCTCTCTGACTGTTCTCTCTGATTGTCCTGTGTCTCTCTGACTGTCTGGTGTTCACTCTGACTGTTCTCTCTGACTGTCTGTGTTCTCTCTGATTGTCCTGTGTTCTCTCTGACTGTCTGGTGTTCTCTCTGACTGTCTGGTGTCTCTCTGACTGTCTGGTGTTCCTCTGACTGTTCTCTCTGATTGTCCTGTGTTCTCTCTGACTGTCTGGTGTTCTCTGACTGTCTGGTGTTCTCTCTGACTGTCTGGTGTTCTCTCTGACTGTTCTCTCTGACTGTCTGGTGTTCTCTGACTGTTCTCTGTGACTGTCTGGTGTTCTCTCTGTCTGTTCTCTCTGACTGTCTGGTGTTCTCTCTGACTGTTCTCTCTGACTGTCTGGTGTTCTCTCTGACTGTTCTCTCTGACTGTCTGGTGTTCTCTCTGACTGTCTGGTGTTCTCTCTGACTGTCTGGTGTTCTCTCTGACTGTTCTCTCTGACTGTCTGGTGTTCTCTCTGATTGTCCTGTGTTCTCTCTGACTGTTCTCTCTGACTGTTCTCTATGATTGTCCTGTGTTCTCTCTGACTGTCTGGTGTTCATCTGACTGTTCTCTCTGACTGTCTTGTGTTCTCTCTGATTGTCCTGTGTTCTCTCTGACTGTCTGGTGTTCTCTCTGACTGTCTGGTGTCTCTCTGACTGTCTGGTGTTCTCTCTGACTGTCTGGTGTTCTCTCTGACTGTCTGGTGTTCTCTCTGACTGTTCTCTCTGACTGTCTGGTGTTCTCTCTGTCTGTTCTCTCTGACTGTCTGGTGTTCTCTCTGACTGTTCTCTCTGACTGTCTGGTGTTCTCTCTGACTGTCTGGTGTTCTCTCTGACTGTTCTCTCTGACTGTCTGGTGTTCTCTCTGACTGTTCTCTCTGACTGTCTGGTGTTCTCTCTGACTGTTCTCTCTGACTGTCTGGTGTTCTCTCTGACTGTTCTCTCTGACTGTCTGGTGTTCTCTCTGACTGTTCTCTCTGACTGTCTGGTGTTCTCTCTGACTGTTCTCTCTGACTGTTCTCTTTGACTGTTCTCTCTGACTCCTGTGTTCTCTCTGACTGTTCTCTCTGACTGTCTGGTGTTCTCTCTGACTGTTCTCTCTGACTGTTCTCTCTGACTGTCTGGTGTTCTCTCTGACTGTTCTCTCTGACTGTTCTCTCTGACTGTCTGGTGTTCTCTCTGACTGTTCTCTCTGACTGTCTGGTGTTCTCTCTGACTGTTCTCTCTGACTGTCTGGTGTTCTCTCTGACTGTTCTCTCTGACTGTCTGGTGTTCTCTCTGACTGTCTGGTGTTCTCTCTGACTGTTCTCTCTGACTGTCTGGTGTCTCTCTGACTGTCTGGTGTTCTCTCTGACTGTCTGGTGTTCTCTCTGACTGTCTGGTGTTCTCTCTGACTGTCTGGTGTTCTCTGACTGTCTGGTGTTCTCTCTGACTGTCTGGTGTTCTCTCTGACTGTCTGGTGTTCTCTCTGACTGTTCTCTCTGACTGTCTGGTGTTCTCTCTGACTGTCTGGTGTTCTCTCTGACTGTCTGGTGTTCTCTGACTGTTCTCTCTGACTGTCTGGTGTTCTCTCTGACTGTTCTCTCTGACTGTCTGGTGTTCTCTGACTGTCTGGTGTTCTCTGACTGTCTGGTGTCTCTCTGACTGTCTGGTGTTCTCTCTGACTGTCTGGTGTCTCTCTGACTGTCTGGTGTCTCTCTGACTGTCTGGTGTTCTCTCTGACTGTCTGGTGTCTCTCTGACTGTCTGGTGTCTCTCTGACTTTCTGGTGTTCTCTCTGACTGTCTGGTGTTCTCTCTGACTGTCTGGTGTCTCTCTGACTGTTCTCTCTGACTGTCTGGTGTCTCTCTGACTGTCTGGTGTTCTCTCTGACTGTCTGGTGTCTCTCTGACTGTTCTCTCTGACTGTCTGGTGTTCTCTCTGACTGTCTGGTGTCTCTCTGACTGTCTGGTGTTCTCTCTGACTGTCTGGTGTCTCTCTGACTGTTCTCTCTGACTGTTCTCTCTGACTGTCTGGTGTCTCTGTGACTGTCTGGTGTTCTCTCTGACTGTCTGGTGTTCTCTCTGACTGTCTGGTGTTCTCTCTGACTGTCTGGTGTTCTCTCTGACTGTCTGGTGTCTCTCTGACTGTCTGGTGTTCTCTCTGACTGTCTGGTGTTCTCTCTGACTGTCTGGTGTTCTCTCTACCTGTGCCCTGCAGGTGGTCTACAGGCGGTGGCTGAGCTGCTGCAGGTGGACTGTGAGATGTTCGGTCTGAGCAGCGATCACTACAGCGTGACGCTGCGACGCTACGCCGGCATGGGCCTCACCAACCTCACCTTTGGAGACGTGGCCAACAAGGTGAGAGGAAACACACACAACACGCCTCTCTTCATCTTTCACACACACACACACACACACACACACACACACACACACACACACACCACACACACACACATACACACCCCTCTGACTCTGTGTTTCCCATCAGGCCACACTGTGCTCCATGAAGGGCTGCATGAGGGCGATGGTGGCCCAGCTGAAGTCCGACAGTGAAGACCTGCAGCAGGTAACCTCCTCCACCTCTTACTGACTTTTAAAATAATGTATTCATCTCTGTATCACGTTTTAAATTCACATATCATACCTGAGTGGAAACGTGGAAGCAGCAAATTAATCTTGAAATATATAAACGAGACGTAACAGTCCTGGAATATCACGGGGAAAAATCTGCGTAAATGATTGAAGAGGATTAAGGACCTCGAGAGAATTCTCAGATGATTTGTTTTATCAGATTTCTTTTTAAATGTTGTTTAAAAAAGAATTAAAGTCAGAATCCCAAATACTCTTTTCTTTGGATCTCATCCAAAAGATTTCAGTGTGAACAAATAAAAACAGATCTCCCAACAAACTCAAAAGTGGAAATCAGTTTCATCAGAAATTATAAAAGCTGAAACCGTTTTAAATACCGCGAAAAGTTTGAGCATAAAATACAAAAGATATTCCTGACATTTATCAATCAACGGAAATCCATTGGAAAAAGCCAAAAACTAATCAAAGAGTTTGGAAATATATTGTACAGTAAATACGTTTTTTATACGTGTCTCGGCTGTCCTTTGTTGACGGTAGTACCTGTACCTGTCTCTTGTTGACGGTAGTACCTGTACCTGTCTCTTGTTGACGGTAGTACCTGTACCTGCATCTGTCTTCTTGTTGACATTAGTACTTCCTGTCTCAGGTGATAGCCAGCGTCCTGAGGAACTTGTCGTGGCGCGCCGACGTGAACAGCAAGAAAACTCTGAGAGAGGTCGGCAGCGTGCGAGCTCTGACCGGCTGCGCCCTGGAGGTCCAGAAGGTGAGAAGACAGCACTTCTGTCCTCATGTCTCTAAACGTCTCTGTCTCTGTGTCCTCGTCTCTCTGTCCTCGTCTCTTTGTCTCTCTGTCCTCATCTCTAAACGTCTCTGTGTCCTTGTCTCTCTGTCCTCGTCTCTCTGTCCTCGTCTCTTTGTCTCTCTGTCCTCATCTCTAAACGTCTCTGTCTCTGTGTCCTCGTCTCTCTGTCCTCATCTCTAAACGTCTCTGTGTCCTCGTCTCTCTGTCCTCGTCTCTTTGTCTCTCTGTCCTCATCTCTAAACGTCTCTGTGTCCTCGTCTCTCTGTCCTCGTCTCTAAACGTCTCTGTCTCTGTGTCCTCGTCTCTCTGTCCTCATCTCTAAACGTCTCTGTCTCTCTGTCCTCGTCTCTCTGTCCTCGTCTCTTTGTCATCGTCTCTAAACGTCTTTTCCTCGTCTCTCTATAAACGTCTCTCTGTCTCTAAATGTCTCCTCTCGTCCTTTAGGAGTCCACCCTGAAGTCTGTCCTCTCTGCTCTGTGGAACCTCTCGGCTCACTGCACAGAGAACAAAGCTGATATCTGCTCAGTGGACGGGGCTCTGGGCTTTCTGGTGGGAACGCTGACGCACCGCAGCCACACCAACACGCTCGCTATCATCGAGAGCGGAGGAGGCATCCTGAGGAACGTGTCCAGCCTCATCGCCACCAACGAGGCGCACAGGTAAACTCCTGTTAATACCTGTAGAGGTAAACACCTGTAAACACCTGGAGAACACCTGTAGACACCTGTTACAACTGGAAACACCTGTAGACACCTGTAAACACCTGGAGAACACCTGTAGACACCTGTTAACACCTGGAAACACCTGTAGACACCTGTAAACACCTGTTAATACCTGTAGAGGTAAACACCTGGAGAACACCTGTAGACACCTGTTAACACCTGGAAACACCTGTAGACACCTGGAGAACACCTGGAGAACACCTGTAGACACCTGTTAACACCTGGAAACACCTGTAGACACCTGGAGAACACCTGGAGAACACCTGTAGACACCTGTTAACACCTGGAAACACCTGTAAACACCTGTTAATACCTGTAGAGGTAAACACCTGGAGAACACCTGTAGACACCTGTAAACACCTGTTAATACCTGTAGAGGTAAACACCTGGAGAACACCTGTAGACACCTGTTAACACCTGGAAACACCTGTAGACACCTGTAAACACCTGTTAATACCTGTAGAGGTAAACACCTGGAGAACACCTGTAGACACCTGTTAACACCTGGAAACACCTGTAGACACCTGTTAACACCTGTTAATACCTGTAGAGGTAAACACCGGTTAACACCTGTAGAGCACACCTGTAGAGCACACCTGTTAACACCTGGAAACACCTGGAACACACCTGTTAACACCTGTAGAGCACACCTGTAGAGCACACCTGTAGACACCTGTTAACACCTGGAAACACCTGGAACACACCTGTAGAGCACACCTGTAGAGCACACCTGTAGAGCACACCTGTAGACACCTGTTAACACCTGGAAACACCTGGAACACACCTGTAGAGCACACCTGTAGAGCACACCTGTAAACACCTGTAGAGCACACCTGTAGAGCACACCTGTAGAGCACACCTGTAGAGCACACCTGTAGACACCTGTTAACACCTGGAAACACCTGGAACACACCTGTTAACACCTGTAGAGCACACCTGTAGAGCACACCTGTAGAGCACACCTGTAAACACCTGTAGAGCACACCTGTAGAGCACACCTGTAAACACCTGTAGAGCACACCTGTAAACACCTGTAGAGCACACATGTAAACACCTGTAGAGCACACCTGTAGAGCACACCTGTAAACACCTGTAGAGCACACCTGTAGAGCACACCTGTTAATACCTTTAGAGGTAAACACCGGTTAACACCTGTAGAGCACACCTGTAGAGCACACCTGTTAACACCTGTGGACTGGTAAACACTGTCCTGTAATGAGCCTAACCTCTGAAGGCTGATGGATTCTCCTCCCTGTGTGTTGCAGGCAGATCCTGCGAGATCACGGCTGCCTGCCCCACACTGCTGCAGCACCTGAAGTCTCACAGCCTCACCATCGTCTCCAACGCCTGCGGAACGCTCTGGAATCTTTCGGCTCGAGACGCCAAGGACCAGGAGGCATTGTGGGAGCTGGGCGCCGTGGGCATGTTGCGCAACCTCATCCACTCGCGCCACAAGATGATCGCCATGGGCAGCGCCGCCGCTCTGCGCAACCTGATGGCCAACCGGCCAGCGAGGTACAAAGACGCCAGCGTGGTGTCGCCGGGCGCCGGCGCCCCCTCGCTGCACGCCAGGAAGCAGAAGGCTCTGTTCGAGGAGCTGGATGCCCAGCAGCTGTCAGAGACCTTCGACAACATCGACAACCTGAGCCCGAAGGCAGCGCACAGGAAGGGGCGGGGCTGCAGCGGCGCCGCGGGGGGGGGTGGCCCGACGCGCTCTTACACCAACACGCCCGTTCTGTCCAGCCCGAAGAGTGCCGACGGGTCGAAGCGGACGAGCGAGGAGCCGTTCGCCCGGCCCGTGTTCCCGCCCAGCGCGGGCGTCCAGCGACAGCCTCAACAGCGTCACGAGCGCAGACGGGTACGGAAACCGCGGCAAAACCAAACCGTCCACCGAGCCGTTCTACTCCTCGGACGAGAACGGAGGCAACAAGTGCTGCGTCTACAGGAAGTACCCGGCCGACCTGGCGCACAAGATCCGCAGCGCCAACCATATGGCGGACGACGACGGCGGCGAGCTGGACACGCCCATCAACTACAGCCTGAAGTACTCCGACGAGCAGCTGAACTCTGGACGTCAGAGCCCGAGTCACCGCGGCGCCGCAGAGAGCGAGGAGGACGAGCCACTGGACGCCCGGCTGCGGCGCCGCGGTGACTCGGCTCCCAAAGGGAACCGCATGGCGTCCGCGCCGCCGCAGCGCTATGTCGCCACGGCAACATCAAACTACAGCGGCGAGGCGGCACCGGAGCAGCCAATCGACTACAGCCTGAAGTACGGCGCCGACGTGACCCGCAAACCTCTGTTCAAACCTGAGGAGAGCGCCCCCCCCTCAGCACCCCCTCCCCCGCCGTGCTCCGCTAACAAGCTCCGCCCCCCGCCGCCGACCAAGCGCCCGCCGCCCAAAGGCAGCCAGGAGGCGCCGCAGACGTACTGCGTGGAAGACACGCCCATCTGCTTCTCTAGGGGCTCCTCGCTGTCCTCGCTGTCATCGGAGGAAGAGGAGGAGGATGGGAGGAAGAGGAGGGGGGGGGGCAGCGACTACCCCACGCTTCCTGTGAGCGAGAAGGAGGAGCAGCAGCGTCAGCAGAAGGAGGCGCAGAGTCAGACCTCCAGCGCCGCCGCCGCTGCCGCCGCCGCCGCCGCCTCTAGGGGGCGACGCAGCCACCATCATCATCATCACGTGACATCATCCGGCGCCCGGACGCCGAAGAGCCCCCCCGAGCCGCCGTACGCTCAGGAGACGCCGCTGATGTTCAGCCGCTGCACGTCCGTCAGCTCTCTGGACAGCTTCTCCACCTCCTCCATCGCCTCGTCGGTGCGCAGCAGCGAGCCGTGCAGCGGCATGCCGAGCGGCGTGGTGAGTCCCAGCGATCTGCCCGACAGCCCGGGGCAGACGATGCCTCCGAGCCGCGCCAAGACGCCGCCGCCGCCCAGCAGCAAACAAGAGAAGAAGAAGCAGGAGGAGGAGAGCAGCGCCGACGTCATGCTGCACTTCGCCACCGAAAGCACGCCGCACGGATTCAGCCGAGCTTCCAGTCTGAGCGCGCTCAGTGTGGACGAGCCTTACATCATGGCGGAGATGAGGAAGGAGGAAGAGGAGGAGGCGAGCGAGGAGATGAAGGAGAGGGAGGAGAGGAAGGAGAGGAAGGAGAGGAAGGAGAGGGAGGAGAGGGAGGAGGAGGAGGAAGGACAACTGGACGAGTCGGACGACGACGACGACATCGAGATCCTGGAGGCCTGCATCAAGAGGGCCATGCCCAAGTCGTCACGGAAACCAAAGAAACAACAACAACAGCAGCAACAGCAGCCGGCGCCACGGAAACCCAGCCAGCTTCCTGTCTACAAGCTCCTCCCCCCGCAGGGCCGCAGCCAATCACAGCAGAGGAAGGACGGTCCATCGGAAGAGGTGCCGAGGATTTACTGCGTGGAGGGAACGCCGCTCAACTTCTCCACCGCCACCTCGCTGAGCGACCTCACCATCGACTCGCCGCCCAATGAGGAGGCAGCACCCGCGGCTCAGTCCTCCAATCAGAGCAGGGGGGCGGGGCTTAGGGGGGCGGGGCCTCCTGAGGGCGACAACGGTGACGACATCTTGGCGGAGTGCATCAGTGCCGCCATGCCTAAAGCGAGACCCAGGAAGCCGGTCCGCGCGGCGCCTGGCGAGATACAGGCTCCGCCCCCTCTGCAGGCTCCGCCCCCTCCCCCCCCGGCCCCGCCTCTACTCGGCACGCAGCAGCAGAAGAAGAAACCAACGTCTCCGGTGAAGCCGATGCCCCCGCGGGCGCCATACAGCATCTCAGCAGCCAAAGCGAAGCCGGGCTTCACCTTCGATTCGCCGCACCACTACACTCCCATCGAGGGCACGCCGTGCTGCTTCTCACGCAACGACTCGCTCAGCTCGCTCGACTTCGACGAAGACGAAGGCGGCGAGAAGGACGAAGAGAAGCGAGTGAAGGAGGAAGACGGCAGGAAGAGGAAGCAGCAGACGGCGGCCGTCGTTCCCCGAACAAAACCCGCCGCCAACCTGCCGGACGATAGGCAGAAGTTCTGCATCGAGGACACGCCCGTCTGCTTCTCCAGGAACTCGTCTCTGAGCTCGCTGAGCGACATCGACCAGGAGAACAACAACAAGGAGTTCGCTGCCCCCCCCCTCCGGAGCAGCAGCAGGAGGGAGGAACAGCCGGCAGGAAGTCGCCCCCCCTGCAGGAAGAGCAGAAGCCCCGCCCCCCAGCGAGCGGCTACGCCCCCAGAGCGTTCCACGTGGAGGACACGCCCGTCTGCTTCTCCAGGAACTCGTCTCTCTCGTCTCTGAGCATCGACTCCGAGGACGACCTCCTGCAGGAGTGCATCAGCAGCGCCATGCCCAAGAAGAAGAAGAAGGGTGCCGCCGCGCCGCCGTCTCTCCCTAAAGAAGAAGAAAGAAGAAGAAGAAGAAGAAGAAGAAGAAGACGACGGGATATTAGCCGAAGAGGAGCCTTCGGACGGGCCGCGGAGCCCCGCCTCCCCCGACTCGGAGTCTTTTGATTGGAAGGCGATCCAGGAAGGAGCGAACTCGATCGTCAGCAGCCTGAACGCCGCCGCCGCCGCGCCGCTGTCACGCCAGCCGTCCTCCGACTCAGACTCTGTGCTGTCACTCAAGTCTGTTGGATCACCGTTCCGCCTGCCTCCGCCATCCAATCAGAGCGCAGAGGAGGGGGAGAAGGAGGAGGGGGGGAAGCGAGGGGGGCGGATCCTGAAGCCTGGCGAGCGCAGCACTCTGGAAGCCAAGAAGAAGATGGAGCAGGAGGAAGAGGAAGAGGAGGCGAAGGCGTTGCGCGGAGGGAAGAAGGTTTACAAGAGTCTGATCACCGGGAAGCCTCGTGTGGAGGCCAGGGGGCGGAGCCAACCTCAGGTGGAGGCCAGGGGGCGGAACCAACCTCAGGTGGAGGCCAGGGGGCGGAGCCAACCTCAGGTGGAGGCAAGGGGACGGAGCCAACCCCGAGCGGCGCCCGCTGCCAAACCCCCAGGGAGCGACCCCGAGCGAGGCTCCTCTCGAGACTCCACCCCCTCACGCTCCTCCTCAGCCAATCAGAAGGGAGGGAAATTGCTGCCGCCGCGCACCGCCTCTCCAGGAAGTGCTTCGTCTTCATCATCTTCAGCGTCCAGAACGACCAATAAGAGCGGATCGGCGGTGAGGAGCGGCGGCATCCCGAGGAGCGAGTCGGCGTCTCGAGTCGGAGGATCGACGGCGGCGAAGAAAGCGAAGGCGGAGTCTGAGAAGCCGCCGGCGCTCGTCAGACAGTCGACTTTCATCAAAGAGGCTCCGAGCCCCACGCTGAAGAGGAAGATGGAGGACGGAGAGACCGCCTCCAGCCCCGAGAGGAGCCACGAGAGCGCCGCACGCCCACAGGAAGTGACATCATCATCATCACGCTTCAGCCGCACCGGCACCTGGAAGCGGGAGAGTAGCAGCAGCGGGGGGGGTGGAGGAGGCGGGGCTAGCGGCGGCGGGAAACACTCGACCTCGCTGCCCCGCGTCGGAACCTGGAAGAGAACGGGAAGCTCCTCCTCCGTCCTGTCAGCATCATCAGAGTCCAGCGAGAAGGGGAGGAGTCAGGAGGGGCAGGAGGGGCGGGGCCAAGAGGACAGGAAGGGCACGTGGAGGAGGGCGAAGAGTGGGGGAGAGGGGCGGGGCTTCAGCGACCGAGCGGAAGACGTTTGGGTGCGATTGGAAGATTGTCCCGTCAACAACCCCCGCTCCCCTAACGGCCCCCAATCATAAGCCCGCCCTTCCTCCTCCGTCATAAGCCCCGCCTCCTCCTCCTCAAAGATCCCGTCCTCCACCTCATCCTCGTGCTCCAACCTCAACCTGCGGCGCAGCTGCGAGAGTCTGGACGACAAACAGCAACCGCCCTCGCAACCGTCGCTGCAACAGACCCCCCCTCAACAACAACAGACCCCCCTCAGCATCAGACCCCCCCAGCAGACCCCCCCTCAGCGTGGCGTCTCCCAGCCTCGCGGCGCTGTAGCGGCCCGAGTTTCGCCCTTTAATTACACCCCGAGTCCGAGGAAAAGCAACAACGACATCATCACACCATCACCTCCTGCCCCCCCCACGCCTCCCACCACCACCACCACCTCCTCTTCCTCCTCCTCTTCCTCCACCACCACCCCCCCACGCGCCCCTCACTCATCCCCACCCCCCACCAAGCGAGAACGGGAACCTAAAGGTGGGGAGGGCGATCGATCGGGGGGGGAGCGCGGCTCGTACATCGTGACGTCCGTTTGAATAAAGACTAAAACGTGTAGATATGGTGGAAGTGAACTGTACAGGAAGTATTTAAGCCCCGCCCCTCACCCCCCGCCTCATTGGCTCCTCCCACCTGTCAGTCGAGCTTCTTAATGAATGACTTTACATGAACTTTTTATGTTTTTATACCACTACTACCACTACTACTACTAAACCATGTGTAGCGCTTAGCTCCGCCCCCTGCCTGTGTCCCTGCATGGCCCCGCCCCCTTATCGATGATGCTGTTCCTGCTAGCTATTACCTGGTGTCTGGATCTGAAGGTGTTTGTCCCTAAACTAATTTATTCCTAACGGGCTGTGGGGGGGTTCAGAGGGACGTCTGTTGGTGTTTCCGGGGGTTCAGTGGCTCTGAATAACACTGTTATTAAGTTATTGCTGTAAAAACCTTAAAAACCTTTTAACTTTGAAGCACATAATTTAAAATGTTTTTGCCAAAAAGAGTTCCTCAGTGCTCTTCATGCTGTCACTCACTGTCTGTGCTGGGGAGAACGTCTTTGGTGAAACGTTAAGGAAATAAAAATCTACATTTTAGCTGCAAACTGTGTGTGGGAAGACATGATGTTATTTACACATTGTACATGATAGGCTAAGGGGCGGGACATCTCTAAGCCGTTGACCAATCACAACAGAGACACTACATACTGATATACACCTGATCATCAGCAGGAGAGGACTCTTTAAAGTAGAGACACTACATACTGACATACACCTGAACATCAGCAGGAGAGGACTCTTTAAAGTAGAGACACTACATACTGATATACACCTGAACATCAGCAGGAGAGGACTCTTTAAAGTAGAGACACTACATACTGATATACACCTGAATCATCAGCAGGAGAGGACTCTTTAAAGTAGAGACACTACATACTGATATACACCTGAACATCAGCAGGAGAGGACTCTTTAAAGTAGAGACACTACATACTGATATACACCTGAACATCAGCAGGAGAGGACTCTTTAAAGTAGAGACACTACATACTGATATACACCTGAACATCAGCAGGAGAGGACTCTTTAAAGTAGAGACACTACATACTGATATACACCTGAACATCAGCAGGAGAGGACTCTTTAAAGTAGAGACACTACATACTGATATACACCTGAACATCAGCAGGAGAGGACTCTTTAAAGCAGAGACACTACACACTGATATACACCTGAACATCAGCAGGAGAGGACTCTTTAAAGCAGAGACACTACATACTGATATACACCTGAACATCACAGGAGAGGACTCTTTAAAGTAGAGACACTACATACTGATATACACCTGAACATCAGCAGGAGAGGACTCTTTAAAGTAGAGACACTAAATACTGATATACACCTGAACAACAGCAGGAGAGGACTCTTTAAAGTAGAGACATACATACTGATATACACCTGAACATCAGCAGGAGAGGACTCTTTAAAGTAGAGACACTACATACTGATATACACCTGAACATCAGCAGGAGAGGACTCTTTAAAGTAGAGACACTACATACTGATATTCACCTGAACATCAGCAGGAGAGGACTCTTTAAAGTAGAGACACTACATACTGATATACACCTGAACATCAGCAGGAGAGGACTCTTTAAAGTAGAGACACTACATACTGATATACACCTGAACATCAGCAGGAGAGGACTCTTTAAAGTAGAGACACTACATACTGATATACACCTGAACATCAGCAGGAGAGGACTCTTTAAAGTAGAGACACTACAGACTGATATACACCTGAACATCAGCAGGAGAGGACTCTTTAAAGTAGAGACACTACATACTGATATACACCTGAACATCAGCAGGAGAGGACTCTTTAAAGTAGAGACACTACATACTGATATACACTGAACATCAGCAGGAGAGGACTCTTTAAAGTAGAGACACTACATACTGATATACACCTGAACATCAACAGGAGAGGACTCTTTAAAGTAGAGACACTACATACTGATATACACCTGAACATCAGCAGGAGAGGACTCTTTAAAGTAGAGACACTAAATACTGATATACACCTGAACAACAGCAGGAGAGGACTCTTTAAAGTAGAGACACTAAATACTGATATACACCTGAACATCAGCAGGAGAGGACTCTTTAAAGTAGAGACACTAAATATGATATACACCTGTACATCAGCAGGAGAGGACTCTTTAAAGTAGAGACACTACATACTGATATACACCTGAACATCAGCAGGAGAGGACTCTTTAAAGTAGAGACACTAAATACTGATATACACCTGTACATCAGCAGGAGAGGACTCTTAAAAGTAGAGACACTACATACTGATATACACCTGAACATCAGAGGACTCTTTAAAGTAGAGACACTACATACTGATATACACCTGAACATCAGAGGACTCTTTAAAGTAGAGACTCTACATACTGATATACACCTAAACATCAGCAGGAGAGGACTCTTTAAAGTAGAGACACTACATACTGATATACACCTGAACATCAGCAGGAGAGGACTCTTTAAAGTAGAGACATTACATATACACCTGAACATTAGCAGGAGAGACTCTTTAAAGTAGAGACACTACATACTGATATACACCTGAACATCAGCCGGAGAGGACTCTTTAAAGTAGAGGCACTACATACTGATATACACCTGAACATCACAGGAGAGGACTCTTTAAAGTAGAGACACTACATACTGATATACACCTGAACATCATCAGGAGAGGACTCTTTAAAGTAGAGACACTACATACTGATATACACCTGAACATCAGCAGGAGAGGACTCTTTAAAGTAGAGACACTACATACTGATATACACCTGAACATCAGCAGGAGAGGACTCTTTAAAGTAGAGACACTACATACTGATATACACCTGAACAGCAGCAGGAGAGGACTCTTTAAAGTAGAGACACTACATACTGATATACACCTGAACATCAGCAGGAGAGGACTCTTTAAAGTAGAGACACTACATACTGATATACACCTGAACATCACAGGAGAGGACTCTTTAAAGTAGAGACACTACATACTGATATACACCTGAACATCAGCAGGAGAGGACTCTTTAAAGTAGAGACACTACATACTGATATACACCTGAACAACAGCAGGAGAGGACTCTTTAAAGTAGAGACACTACATACTGATATACACCTGAACATCAGCAGGAGAGGACTCTTTAAAGTAGAGACACTACATACTGATATACACCTGAACATCAGCAGGAGAGGACTCTTTAAAGAGAGACACTACATACTGATATTCACCTGAACATCAGCAGGAGAGGACTCTTTAAAGTAGGACACTACATACTGATATACACCTGAACATCAGAGGACTCTTTAAAGTAGAGACACTACATACTGATATACACCTGAACATCAGAGGACTCTTTAAAGTAGAGACTCTACATACTGATATACACCTAAACATCAGCAGGAGAGGACTCTTTAAAGTAGAGGCACTACATACTGATATATACCTGAACATCAGCAGGAGAGGACTCTTTAAAGTAGAGACACTACATACTGATATACACCTGAACATCACAGGAGAGGACTCTTTAAAGTAGAGACACTACATACTGATATACACCTGAACATCAACAGGAGAGGACTCTTTAAAGTAGAGACTCTACATACTGATATACACCTAAACATCTGCAGGAGAGGACTCTTTAAAGTAGAGACACTACATACTGATATACACCTGAACATCAGCAGGAGAGGACTCTTTAAAGTAGAGACACTACATACTGATATACACCTGAACATCACAGGAGAGGACTCTTTAAAGTAGAGACACTACATACTGATATACACCTGAACATCAGAGGACTCTTTAAAGTAGAGACTCTACATACTGATATACACCTAAACATCAGCAGGAGAGGACTCTTTAAAGTAGAGGCACTACATACTGATATACACCTGAACATCACCAGGAGAGGACTCTTAAAGTAGAGACACTACATACTGATATACACCTGAACATCAGCAGGAGAGGACTCTTTAAAGTAGAGACACTACATACTGATATACACCTGAACATCAGCAGGAGAGGACTCTTTAACGTAGAGGACTCTTTAAAGTAGAGACTCTACACACTGACTCTACACACATGATATAGTTATATATATTTATACAGCATTTAAATGAATTTTGACAGCTTCAGACCCTTACCTTGAAACTCCACACCGGAAGTTGTGATGTGTGTGACGTCACTCTGTGAAAGCGTCCCTCTCAGGTGATGGACTCTCAGAAGGTGAGGATGATAACTGTGTTCAGGTGTTCATGTGTTAATGAGTTAATGACAGCAGGGTTAAAGGTCAGTGAGTGAACTCATCGATCCTCTGATCAGGTGAAGCTGCTCCGGGTTCAGCGGGTTAGCGAGCAGAGGATTAGCTGTTAGCTGTTAGCCGTTAGCTCCTAAACAGCAGGAAGCTGAAGCCGCTGTGGCCAAACGGTGGTACTGCAAGTAGCGTGACGTCATGATGGCCCAAATAGACTTACCTTGACTTACATTGAAAGATAGATATATATACTTTATCCCAAATTGGGAATGATTGTGATCGGTTGTTTTAATAGTTACTTATATAATTATATTTGTAATGGTATTAACATTATGAAGCCTGTTCTCTGTCGCTGCTGAATCTCCCTCTGGGGATCAACAAAGGTCCATCTTGTCTAAATAAATTAAAGATACACATTTATACATTTAAAAACAATATATACCTCTTCAGAAAGAAATAACTGTATATAGAGGAATATCGAGTGTTTTGTGTGGGGAAACCACTGCGCATGCTCCGTCGGCCCACATCCGGGTGTCTTTTAGCTTCATGCGCCACTGAGCAGCTTCTCAGATGAATGAACGGAATCCCTCTCTGTACAGACTGTTAGCTGTTAGCTTCTCTGTGCCTCTGATTCACTCTGAATGAGATCTCAGATTAAAATTAGCATCAGCTACAGCTAGCTCTGGATAGCTGTGGTGCTGTCGGTGCGTTTTAATATCAGGTGTGCTACTCTACAGGTAACTCGACCTCTGTCGTCACTCGACATGTGACACACACACACACACACACACACACACACACACACACACACAACACAACACACACACACACACACACACTGTGCACCTGTTCAACACAGCTGCCAACAAAAAGACAAGTTAGATTTTTACGTCTTTTTCTAAGTATTAATATTCTATGAAGCCTCTATGACAACATAATAATATAATTACAGAACATTTGAATTGTTATAAAACAGTTTATGTAGTTTTTAATATTCCTAAAGTGTATATATAGCTTCATCTTATAATCTATTTAAATGCTTACAGATAAGTATGAATCTGAGTTTGTTCCACTTTATAACGTGTGTTGAACAGGAAGCTCTGAGCCGCATCATCAGCACGCTAGCCAATAAGAATGAAGAGCTGCAAACCTTCCTGGAGACCGTCGACAACACCCTGACGGGCCTGCAGGTCAGCAGCTGATTGGCTCAGAGGGAGAAAGGGGGAGGGGCTTATGTTTGATTACTTTGAATTAAAGTTAAAACGTGTTCTGTCCAATCAGGAGGAGTCATGTAAGGTGATGTCAGAGCTGGAGGCGGAGCTCGAACAGCTAAGCTCCGCCCTGGAGGAGAAAGGGGCGGGGCTCCGTGACGTCATCAAAGAGGAGAAGCGGAGGAAGGAGGCGGAGCTTCAGGTGGAGACGCTTATTATGATCAGGAATTATTCATTAGTATTAATTTTCCCTCTGTTTAAAATACTTAGACTGAATAACTATTTGTATAAACGTATTTTATTAAACGTGTTTCAGAAGCAGATGTCGGAGGGGAAGTTCGCCCTGCGTTCGGGCGAAGAGCTGCTCGAGTTCGCTAACCAAACGCTGACGATCACCAACGAAGAAGAGTTCCTCAAGGTAGGATGGGAGGACATTAAAAATAAGATCAATTAAAACCAAACGTAAATAACAAAGTTATTTATGTGTTTTCTGTTCAGGCGGCGAAACAGATCAAAGAGAGGTTCGTTAACCCGTCCTTTCATACGTTACCAAACACTTTGATGTTGACATGTTTTAACATTGGATTTATTTTGCTCTTTCTTTGTTTCTGTTTTATTTTATTTTTAATCAACACTTTTTTAAATTTATTTTATTTTACCTTTTAATTAAATTAGTAAAAACCACTAACACGTCTTAAACCAATCAAAGCTCAGCGTTTAACCCCCGTTGCCAGGGTAACCATGGCCCGGGGTTCCGCCTGGCGACCCTCCGGCGGCGTCGGAGACGATGTCGCAGTTCACCGTCGACTTCAGCGCCGAGAGGGCGGGGCTTCAGAGGCTGCACTTCCTGCCAGGTGATCAATATCAGAGTCAGAATCAGAGTCAGAATCAGAGTCAGAGTCAGAATCAGAATCAGAATCAGAGTCAGAATCAGAGTCAGAATCAGTCAGAATCAGAATCAGTCAGAGTCAGAATCAGTCAGAATCAGAGTCAGAATCAGAGTCAGAATCAGTCAGAATCAGATTCAGAATCAGTCAGAATCAGAGTAAGAATCAGTCAGAGTCAGTCAGAATCAGAGTCAGAATCAGTCAGAATCAGAATCAGTCAGAGTCAGAATCAGTCAGACTCAGAGTCAGAATCAGTCAGAGTCAGAATCAGAGTCAGAATCAGAATGAGTCGGAATCAGAGTCAGAATCAGAGTCAGGGTCAGAGTCAGAATCAGAGTCAGAATCAGAGTCAGAATCAGAGTCAGAGTCAGAATCTGTCAGAGTCAGAATCAGTCAGACTCAGAGTCAGAGTCAGAATCAGTCAAATCAGAGTCGAATCAGTCAGAATCAGAGTCAGTCAGAATCAGTCAGAGTCAGAATCAGTCAGAATCAGAGTCAGTCAGAATCAGTCAGAATCAGAATCAGTCAGAATCAGAATCAGAATCAGTCAGAGTCAGAATCAGTCCGACTCAGAGTCAGTCAGAATCAGAGTCAGAATCAGAGTCAGAATCAGTCAGAGTCAGAATCAGTCAGAATCAGAGTCAGAGTCAGAGTCAGGGTCAGAGTCAGAATCAGTCAGAGTCAGAATCAGTCAGAATCAGAGTCAGAATCAGTCAGAATCAGAGTCAGTCAGAATCAGTCAGAGTCAGAATCAGAGTCAGTTAGAATCAGAGTCAGAATCAGTCAGAATCAGAGTCGAATCAGTCAGAGTCAGAATCATCAGAATCAGAGTCAGTAAGAATCAGTCAGAGTCAGAATCAGTCAGAATCAGAGTCAGTCAGAATCAGAATCAGTCAGAATCAGAATCAGAATCAGAGTCAGAGTCAGAATCAGTCAGAGTCAGAATCAGTCAGAGTCAGAATCAGTCAGAATCAGAGTCAGAATCAGAATCAGAATCAGAGTCAGAATCAGAACCTTTATTCGTCCCACACTATTTATGCTCTGGTGTCATCCGGATGAATATCTGTATTTTATTTTGAAAATGTCCCTCTCAGTCCCCAAAGCTCCGGAGATCGACGCCCCCTCCTGCGTTGCCAGGGACAACAACATCACGGTTGCCTGGCGACCGGCCGGCGGCGACGGCGACACTGACGACGGACGAATCGAACGCTACGATCTGGAATACAGGAAGTCGAACAGAGAGGATTCGCTGAGGGCTGCCGGAGATGCATGCTGGGAAAAAATCCCCGACATCGAGGGGACTCAGGCGACCATCTCAGGTCTGAAGTTCGACTCCCGCTTCGTGGTGGTTCGTGTTCGAGCGAGGAACAAAGCGGCCGCCGGCGACTTCTCCGAGCCGGTTGCCGTGCCGACCGCAGGTGGTTTTATATAATATTTATCGTAGCGTATATTTCATTTATTCTCTGCATAACTTTTATTATTATTACTTAATAATTTTAAATGTCCGCAGCGTTTTCCTTTGTGTTTGACGGCTCGTCGGCTCACGCTGAGCTGAGGGTTCAGAGCGACACGGTGACCTGGGCCGCAGGGGGTCAAAGGTCACGACGCCCGGCTGAGAGGCAAAGAGAACAAGAGCAGGTACCGCTGAGCATCATGGGAGTTGTAGTCCTTCCTGCCTTTTCCTCCCAGGTGGTCGAACCCGATCTTAACTGTCATTAATTTAGGTTTGCTTTCTGCTGCTGACCTTTTTGTCCCTCTTCAGTCTCCGTACCGCGTCGCCGCCACTCGCTCAGGTAGAAACGACTTCGCTGACCAATCACGTTCTCCATCCGCCATTTCCTGCTCCACTCAGCCAATCACATCACTGCTCCACTCAGCCAATCACATCACTGCAACCGCTGACATCATCTTACCCTGATTTAATATTCAGATCTGTTTTGGCTCCTTTTGTTCACGTGTTTTAACACAAACCTATTCAATAAACTCATAACAGAGTGAATACATGTGTTTATAACATATTACATTTGAATAACCAGCTTAATTAGATTTATTATAATTATAATAATACATGGGATTTTCCTGAAGCTCAAAGTCGCTTAAATTAAAACACTAACATTTTAATTCTTTGTTTGTTTCTATTTATTTCGATGTTGTGTATTTTGTTGTTTACAGAATTATAAATCAATTAAATTAATATTTTTAGTTTTTTCACGTTTTCTCATCATCGCTTCGGCTCGTCTCATTGGCTGTTTCACTTCTCACTTTCACTCTCTACGAGTTTTGTACTAAAAGATGTGTTTCTATTGGTCGGCAGCCGGAGCGCCACGCCCTCGCCCAATAAGACGGCAGGAAGTCGAGGCGCACGCGACCGATTCGCCGGAGAGTCGTACACCGTGCTGGGTGAGGAATGCTAACCAATGCTAATGCTAATGCTTTACAATATGGGTTTTAAAATTTTTTAAAAAGACATTATTTATTATCAAACATTCTCACCAGGTTTATTTTCATTAAGGCTTTTATTTTGATATTTATAAAAAGAAACCCGTCCTGTTTAGCAGACTTTTATTTTGAAGGTTTAATAAAACATCCCCTAAATGTAAACTCCCGTCTCATAGGCGACCAGGAGATGTTGGCGGCGGCCTCTACTGGGAGCTCCGCCCCCTCCCGACTGGAAGTCCTTCAGTGTGGGCGTGGCCTATCGCTCCAGCCTGGGACGCTTCGACCAATTAGTAAAAGCTCCGGTTCCTGGTGTCTCCACGCCAGCCAATGGCTGCAGAGCTCGCTCGCTGCCAAGCACAACAACCGGGCGAAGGCGCTCGATTGGCCGCTGCCTCAGCGAATCGGAATCTACTGCGACTACGACAACGGTAAATATTCTGCTCTGTTGTTAATCTGTGTTTACAGACCGCCTCTCCGTCTGCTTTATTATACGATATATCATATATTATGATTTTGATATTTTCAGTTTTGTGTTCAGTCGTTGACGTCTCTGTGTTTCAGGAGATTTAATCTTCATCGACGTCAATCGTCTTCGTCTTCTTCACTCCTTCAAAACAAAGTTCAGCCAGCCGCTCGTCCCCGCCTTCACCGTCAGTACTCAGACACGTGTTTGATATCTTATTAATATTATCTTGATATTATTTTATTATTTTAAAAATATTTTATTAATATTATTTTATGATATTTGTATCATTTAAATATTTTCTATCTTATTATTATTTTAATATTTTATTATTATTTATTATTTTATTATTCTTTTTTGTAACAATTTAGTTTTAGAGCTTTTATTTTGAAAAAGCTCTGTTGTTGTTGAATGGCAGACTTTTATTTTGAAGGTCTTTATTTAAACAATAATCCAACTGTATTAAATCGTTGCAGGTTTGGTGCGGCGGTATCGCCTTGACGACGGGCCTGCAGGTGCCGAGCTTCATGGGTAATTTCCTCTCGACCAATCAGAGCCTGAGCAACCTGTCGCCGTAGATCCTCGTCCAATCAGCTGCTTCCATTTCCCTGCTGTTGATTATCATTAATTTATTATTTTATACATTTGTAATTATGAGTTTAATTTATTACAGTAAATGTTATTATTACAGATGTACGTGTTGTTGTTGTTGTTGTTGTTGTCTTCGTCAAATATAAACATAAAGAATACATATTTAAATTAAATTATTTAATAAAATTAATATTTGTATTTCCTGCTCGATGATGAAATTCTGGACCTGAAGCTTTATTTTGAAGGGATTATAACTTTATGTCTCAGCTCGGCTCTTATTTTGAAGAAGCAACAGAAAACAAGGCCTTTTATTTAGAAAATATACTATTATTGTCTTTTAGCTATAGCTTTTATTTAGAAAATATACTATTATTGTCTTTTAGCTATAGCTTTTATTTTGAAATTCTACTATTATTGTCTTTTAGCTATAGCTTTTATTTTGAAAAGACTTTCATGAGAAACCAAAAATACTTTTATTCTGAAATACGTCATCACTTACTGTTGTGCATTCCTTCTGGCTTTTATTTTGAAAATCTACTATTATTGTCTTTTAGCTATAGCTTTTATTTTGAAAAGACTTTCATGAGAAACCAAAAATACTTTTATTCTGAAATACGTCATAACTTACTGTTGTGCATTCCTTCTGGCTTTTATTTTGAAGGCTGTAACAAAGCATACATTATTTGAAATTCATGAAGAATTTATGTGTTTAATTGTTTTGAAAGACTTTTATTGTGAAAGACCTCGTTAGAGTTCATGTCTTGTATCTCGCCTGGCTCTTATTTTGAAATCTCTACCATGATGTACTTTATTTTGAAACATATCAAATCCTCTAAAGGCTTTTATTGTGAAAGACTGGATTAGTGTTCCTTCTGACTTCCTGGCACTTGGACTGAATGGCTTTTATTTTGAAGGCTATGTGAGAACTTCCTGGCACTTTGACTGAATGACTTTATTTTGAAGGAAAATATATTTAATTGTTTCTGTTTTTTACTTGATTTTGAGAATCAGGATTTATTTAAAGTTAAAATCACAGATAAGTTATACTGAAAACAGAATTAAAGGTTTATTTATTGATTATTGATCATTGATCATTGATGACATCATGCGTGTGAATGTTTTATATCCACACATATTTTGATAAACTGAAATAAATAAATGTATTGAAGCTGTAAAAATATGTGGAATAATTTGTGTCGAAGGTTAAAATCAGCACTTCCTCCTGACCTTTCAAAGTAAAAGTCTTTGCTGTCTTCTTTTTATATGAAGGCTTTTAATGTGAAAACCCGCAGGAAGTGTTTGTTGACAGAAGTTAAAAACATACAATTGAGCTATTGATCCTGTGTGACGTCATATTGAGCTATTGATCCTGTGTGACGTCATAATGAGCTATTGATCCTGTGTGACGTCATAATGAGCTATTGATCCTGTGTGACGTCATATTGAGCTATTGATCCTGTGTGACGTCATAATGAGCTATTGATCCTGTGTGACGTCATATTGAGCTATTGATCCCGTGTGACGTCATATTGAGCTATTGATCCTGTGTGACGTCATAATGAGCTATTGATCCCGTGTGACGTCATAATGAGCTATTGATCCTGTGTGACGTCATAATGAGCTATTGATCCCGTGTGACGTCATATTGAGCTATTGATCCTGTGTGACGTCATATTGAGCTATTGATCCTGTGTGACGTCATAATGAGCTATTGATCCTGTGTGACGTCATAATGAGCTATTGATCCTGTGTGACGTCATAATGAGCTATTGATCCTGTGTGACGTCATATTGAGCTATTGATCCTGTGTGACGTCATAATGAGCTATTGATCCCGTGTGACGTCATAATGAGCTATTGATCCCGTGTGACGTCATAATGAGCTATTGATCCGTGTGACGTCATAATGAGCTATTGATCCTGTGTGACGTCATAATGAGCTATTGATCCCGTGTGACGTCATAATGAGCTATTGATCCTGTGTGACGTCATAATGAGCTATTGATCCCGTGTGACGTCATAATGAGCTATTGATCCCGTGTGACGTCATAATGAGCTATTGATCCTGTGTGACGTCATAATGAGCTATTGATCCTGTGTGACGTCATAATGAGCTATTGATCCTGTGTGACGTCATAATGAGCTATTGATCCCGTGTGACGTCATATTGAGCTATTGATCCCGTGTGACGTCATATTGAGCTATTGATCCCGTGTGACGTCATATTGAGCTATTGATCCTGTGTGACGTCATTGAGCTATTGATCCTGTGTGACGTCATATTGAGCTATTGATCCTGTGTGACGTCATATTGAGCTATTGATCCTTTGTGCCGTCATATTGAGCTATTGATCCTCTGTGACGTCATAATGAGCTATTGATCCTGTGTGACGTCATATTGAGCTATTGATCCTGTGTGACGTCATAATGAGCTATTGATCCTGTGTGACGTCATAATGAGCTATTGATCCTGTGTGACGTCATAATGAGCTATTGATCCTGTGTGACGTCATAATGAGCTATTGATCCTGTGTGACGTCATAATGAGCTATTGATCCTGTGTGACGTCATAATGAGCTATTGATCCTGTGTGACGTCATAATGAGCTATTGATCCTGTGTGACGTCATAATGAGCTATTGATCCTGTGTGACGTCATATTGAGCTATTGATCCTGTGTGACGTCATATTGAGCTATTGATCCTGTGTGACGTCATAATGAGCTATTGATCCCGTGTGACGTCATAATGAGCTATTGATCCCGTGTGATGTCATATTGAGCTATTGATCCCGTGTGACGTCATAATGAGCTATTGATCCCGTGTGACGTCATATTGACCTATTGATCCTGTGTGACGTCATATTGAGCTATTGATCCCGTGTGACGTCATATTGAGCTATTGATCCTGTGTGATGTCATATTGAGCTATTGATCCTGTGTGACGTCATAATGAGCTATTGATCCTGTGTCACGTCATAATGAGCTATTGATCCTGTGTGATGTCATATTGAGCTATTGATCCTGTGTGACGTCATATTGAGCTATTGATCCTGTGTGACGTCATATTGAGCTATTGATCCTGTGTGACGTCATATTGAGCTATTGATCCTGTGTGACGTCATATTGAGCTATTGATCCCGTGTGACGTCATATTGAGCTATTGATCCTGTGTGACGTCATATTGAGCTATTGATCCCGTGTGACGTCATATGGAGCTATTGATCCTGTGTATGTCATATTGAGCTATTGATCCTGTGTGACGTCATAATGAGCTATTGATCCTGTGTCACGTCATAATGAGCTATTGATCCTGTGTGATGTCATATTGAGCTATTGATCCTGTGTGACGTCATATTGAGCTATTGATCCTGTGTGACGTCATATTGAGCTATTGATCCTGTGTGACGTCATATTGAGCTATTGATCCTGTGTGACGTCATATTGAGCTATTGATCCTGTGTGACGTCATATTGAGCTATTGATCCTGTGTGACGTCATATTGAGCTCCTTGTGGAAAAAAGGGAGGTGTTATTCATGTTTTGATGTAATGGATGAAAACTAGAGAATCTGTATTTTCCGCCATTTCATGACAGCGAGTGTTTTGACAAAGAAGGGGGCGTGGCCATTTTGTCACTATTAAACATCCATGGTGTTTTCACCCAGAAGGGGGGGGACTGCAGAAGGGGGCGGGGCCTGCGTAGAGGGAACGTTATCTTTATCTTTAACATTTTAAATTAAAATAATCATTTTTCTCTTTTCTCGTTTTTTTTGAGTAAGTTAAAAGAAATACACAAATATTTCAGACACAGAGCGGAGGGGCGGGGCCAGAGGGTTGTCTCCATGGCAACAGGTCAACAGAGCAGCGTCAGAGCAGGAGGAGAAGAGGTGAGGGTAAACTTTAATAACAATAACGTCTGTCTTTAAGTTCAATATAAATAACCTTTATTTATATGAGGGGGGGGTAAACACAAACAAACATGTAAACATTTAATGTCTGGGGTGTTTGGTTCTGTAACTCAGCTCCTGATTGGTTGATTCCTCGTTCAATTTACGTTACTATCTTCTTGCTTAGTGACGATGGCGTGTTTCCGTGGCAACCGGGAAGATTTCCTAAAAATCGCACAAGTGGAATTCTTGGGTTTGAGACTCTGCGACAGAAAGACGGTGACGGAGAACATCTTCAACAGTTTGATAAGTTGAGATAAATTAGATGAAATAATGATGTGTTCTTCAGACCTGGACCCTCAGAGCGCTCAGCATCGAGACCTCGTAAAGCTCATTCCATCTAAAGTGAATTCAAAACAGCAACAAATCTTTTTCTGTCTACGCCACGATATAATACATTTGAACAAATAAATGTCGTAATTGAATTTCTCTTCGTCTCTGTCACAGTCGGGCCGCCGTACATCTTCTATTTCGGGGTGAAGTTTTACGCTCAGGACCCGTCGGAGCTGGAGGACGAAGCTACGCTGTAAGGTTTATAATGTTTCCTAATGTTAGGTTAAAGCTCCTTTGAAGAGTAGACTAGGTTACAGAGTGACATCACTAGGTTACAGAGTGACATCACTAGGTTACAGAGTGACATCACTAGGTTACAGAGTGACATCACTAGGTTACTAGGTTACAGAGTGACACACTAGGTTACAGAGTGACATCACTAGGTTACTAGGTTACAGAGTGACATCACTAGGTTACAGAGTGACATCACCAGGTTACTAGGTTACAGAGTGACATCACTAGGTTACAGAGTGACATCACTAGGTTACAGAGTGACATCACTAGGTTACTAGGTTACAGAGTGACATCACTAGGTTACAGAGTGATCACTAGGTTACAGAGTGACATCACTAGATTACTAGGTTACAGAGTGACATCACTAGGTTACTAGGTTACAGAGTGACATCAATAGGTTACAGAGTGACATCATTAGGTTACTAGGTTACAGAGTGACATCAATAGGTTACAGAGTGACATCACTAGGTTACAGAGTGACATCACTAGATTACTAGGTTACAGAGTGACATCACTAGGTTACTAGGTTACAGAGTGACATCAATAGGTTACAGAGTGACATCATTAGGTTACTAGGTTACAGAGTGACATCAATAGGTTACAGAGTGACATCATTAGGTTACTAGGTTACAGAGTGACATCACTAGGTTACAGAGTGACATCAATAGGTTACAGAGTGACATCACTAGGTTACAGAGTGACATCACTAGATTACTAGGTTACAGAGTGACATCACTAGGTTACTAGGTTACAGAGTGACATCAATAGGTTACAGAGTGACATCATTAGGTTACTAGGTTACAGAGTGACATCAATAGGTTACAGAGTGACATCATTAGGTTACTAGGTTACAGAGTGACATCACTAGGTTACAGAGTGACATCAATAGGTTACAGAGTGACATCAATAGGTTACAGAATGACATCACCAGGTTACTAGGTTACAGAGTGACATCAATAGGTTACAGAGTGACATCATTAGGTTACTAGGTTACAGAGTGACATCACTAGGTTACAGAGTGACATCAATAGGTTACAGAGTGACATCATTAGGTTACAGAGTGATGTCATTGTGTTCCATAGTGATGTCACTGTGTTAATATTATTGATCCATTATTGTATCCATGTGTGTATTTGTGTGTATCTGTGTGTATTTGTGTGTATCTGTGTGTATTTGTGTGTATCTGTGTGTATTTGTGTGTATCTGTGTGTGTATCTGTGTGTATCTGTGTGTATTGTGTGTATCTGTGTGTATCTGTGTGTATCTGTGTGTATTTGTGTGTATCTGTGTGTATCTGTGTGTATTTGTGTGTATCTGTGTGTAGCTGTGTGTATCTGTGTGTGTATCTGTTTGTATCTGTGTGTATTTGTGTGTATCTGTGTGTATCTGTGTGTATCTGTGTGTATTTGTGTGTATTTGTGTGTATGTGTGTGTATCTGTGTGTATCTGTGTGTATATGTGTGTATTTGTGTGTATATGTGTGTATCTGTGTGTATTTGTGTGTATTTGTGTGTATTTGTGTGTATCTGTGTGTATTTGTGTGTATCTGTGTGTATCTGTGTGGTATCTGTGTGTATTTGTGTGTAGTTGTGTGTATTTGTGTGTATCTGTGTGTAGTTGTGTGTATTTGTGTGTATTTGTGTGTATCTGTGTGTATTTGTGTGTATCTGTGTGTATTTGTGTGTATCTGTGTGTATCTGTGTGTATCTGTGTGTATTTGTGTGTATCTGTGTGTATTTGTGTGTATCTGTGTGTATTTGTGTGTATCTGTGTGTATTTGTGTGTATCTGTGTGTATTTGTGTGTATCTGTGTGTGTATCTGTGTGTATTTGTGTGTATCTGTGTGTATCTGTGTGTATCTGTGTGTATCTGTGTGTATCTGTGTGTATTTGTGTGTATCTGTGTGTAGCTGTGTGTATCTGTGTGTGTATCTGTTTGTATCTGTGTGTATTTGTGTGTATCTGTGTGTATCTGTGTGTATCTGTGTGTATCTGTGTGTATTTGTGTGTATTTGTGTGTATGTGTGTGTATCTGTGTGTATCTGTGTGTATATGTGTGTATTTGTGTGTATCTGTGTGTATTTGTGTGTATTTGTGTGTATTTGTGTGTATCTGTGTGTATTTGTGTGTATCTGTGTGTATCTGTGTGTGTATCTGTGTGTATTTGTGTGTAGTTGTGTGTATCTGTGTGTAGTTGTGTGTATTTGTGTGTATTTGTGTGTATCTGTGTGTATTTGTGTGTATCTGTGTGTATTTGTGTGTATCTGTGTGTATCTGTGTGTATCTGTGTGTATTGTGTGTATCTGTGTGTATTTGTGTGTATCTGTGTGTATTTGTGTGTATCTGTGTGTAGTGTGTGTATTTGTGTGTATCTGTGTGTTTGTGTGTATCTGTGTGTATTTGTGTGTATCTGTGTGTATTTGTGTGTATCTGTGTGTAGTTGTGTGTATTTGTGTGTATCTGTGTGTATTTGTGTGTATTGTGTGTATCTGTGTGTATTTGTGTGTATCTGTGTGTGTATCTGTGTGTATTGTGTGTATCTGTGTGTATCTGTGTGTATCTGTGTGTGTATCTGTGTGTATCTGTGTGTAGTTGTGTGTATCTGTGTGTATTTGTGTGTATCTGTGTGTATTTGTGTGTATCTGTGTGTAGTTGTGTGTATCTGTGTGTAGTTGTGTGTATCTGTGTGTAGTTGTGTGTATGTGTCTATCTGTGTGTATCTGTGTGTGTATCTGTGTGTATCTGTGTGTATTTGTGTGTATCTGTGTGTATCTGTGTGTATTTGTGTGTATATGTGTGTAGTGGTGTATCTGTGTGTATCTGTGTGTAGTTGTGTGTATCTGTGTGTAGTGTGTGTATCTGTGTGTATCTGTGTGTATCTGTGTGTATCTGTGTGTAGTTGTGTGTATCTGTGTGTAGTTGTGTGTATCTGTGTGTATTTGTGTGTATCTGTGTGTATTTGTGTGTATTTGTGTGTATTTGTGTGTATCTGTGTGTATCTGTGTGTATCTGTGTGTATTTGTGTGTATCTGTGTGTATCTGTGTGTAGTTGTGTGTATCTTTGTGTAGTTGTGTGTATCTGTGTGTAGTTGTGTGTATCTGTGTGTATCTGTGTGTAGTTGTGTGTATATGTGTGTAGTTGTGTGTATCTGTGTGTATCTGTGTGTAGTTGTGTGTATCTGTGTGTAGTTGTGTGTATCTGTGTGTATCTGTGTGTATCTGTGTGTATCAGTGTGTATCTGTGTGTAGTTGTGTGTATCTGTGTGTATCTGTGTGTAGTTGTGTGTATCTGTGTGTAGTTGTGTGTATCTGTGTGTATCTGTGTGTATCTGTGTGTAATTGTGTGTATCTGTGTATAGTTGTGTGTATCTGTGTGTAGTTGTGTGTATGTGTGTATTTGTGTGTATCTGTGTGTATTTGTGTGTATCTGTGTGTATCTGTGTGTAGTTGTATGTATCTGTGTGTATCTGTGTGTATCTGTGTGTATCTGTGTGTAGTTGTGTGTATTTGTGTGTATCTGTGTGTATCTGTGTGTATTTGTGTGTATCTGTGTGTATCTGTGTGTAGTTGTGTGTATCTGTGTGATCTGTGTGTATCTGTGTGTAGTTGTGTGTATCTGTGTGTAGTTGTGTGTAGTTGTGTGTATCTGTGTGTATCAGCGGCGCCGGATTCATTTCAGAAGTGGGGGGGCCAAAAAGTGCGTGTGTATGTGACATACTTGCCAACCCTCCCGATTTTCGCGTGAGACTCCCGATTTCATTGCCCTCTCCCGGTTTCCTCCCGGGTTCATATTTATCCCGCATTTCTCCCGATTTCTGACTAAATCTGATTTGTGAGTCACGACCTGTTTCATTCTAACATAACGCTCCAAATGTTACTGTTTCCACTCGGACTTCAGTACAGCTACACCATTGTTTGGTTTCCATGGTAACGCGTCTCTTTAGTAGCGCGCGCAACTGAAAGTCTGAGAGGGTGTTCAGCATGGGGAGGAAGATAGTCACAGAAAACAGAACAAGAATGGACAACTCTACCCTCTGCTCACTCCTTTCCTGTAAACCGTACAGGTCCAGCCCACACACATGACAGCGCAGTTGCTCCATCATTCCATCTCTTCTTTTTTCCTGCTCAATACGCTCTTGTTTGACAAGCTGAATGTTGACTGGTGTTTGACTGAAGTAAGCGCACTTTTTTTGAACACACTGTGAAAATGAGACTTTTCGTGGCTGTCCAGGAGGCTGGGGCACTTTTTCCAGTTATTAACTCCGGTATTTACAAAGCAGTCATCTCCACATTTGGAGAAAGTTACAAGCCGCTTGACAGCAGCAAATCTGCATATTTCACAGAAGGCTCGTTTAGTGGTTTTGCAAAGAATGAACCACTCTCTGCATTGAAGTACCTTTCTCTTTGCCCAAACGATCTAGCGCTCTCCTTTTTATCTACAATTAGCTGTGCAGCTTTACCTCTCAATGTCCCGACAACAAACCTCCACGCAGTCGGAACCAGCCTGTTTCGGTTCAACGATGCCGGCGGTTTTGACAGTCTCAGCGGTCGCAGAGCGCTGCTTTGGGGTTCATCTGGCTGCGCTGGTTCTATGGTTGAAGGGCCAGGCTCCGGAGTTGTGGATGTCAGGGATGTGACATTGAAGTTGCTGAAGTTCAGTCTTGTTTGACTGTATTTTATTTCTTATGCGCTGGTTCTTCTGACATGTTTGCGATATCAAAAGCTAAGTTCATCTATCGAGGTTAACGGCTGACACAGAACAACGGAACAAAGAAACAAATCATCATACAATACATTTGAATGGTGTGACAATGTCCTCTTTGATTGGATTAAAATGTACATATTCTTCCTGCTATGTTTGCCTGCTTTATTTGACCTAATGCAATATATGAGCCTCTGTCTCTGTAATGAGACTGTCTCTGTAATGAGATTGTCTCTGTAATGAGACTGTCTCTGTAATGAGACTGTCTTATCATCTCCTCAATTTGCAAAAATAACAAAATATACAGCTAGATCAGATCGCGTTCTTTTTAGATGCGACTTTAGAGTAGAGGGGAATTATTGAAACGGGATGTACAGTGTTCCACGGCATCCACTGCTGCGAAAATGTGGGGCAGGCTGTAAAGTGGGGGGGCCAATGGCCCCTTGGCCCCCCTGCTTCCGGCGCCCCTGGTGTGTATCTGTGTGTATCTGTGTGTATCTGTGTGTATTTGTGTGTATCTGTGTGTAACTTTGTATCAGTGTGTATCTGTGTGTATCTGTGTGTATCTCTGTGTAGTTGTGTGTATCTGTGTGTATCTGTGTGTATCTGTGTGTATCTGTGTGTATCTGTGTGTAACTGTGTATCAGTGTGTATCTGTGTGTAGTTGTGTGTATCTGTGTGTATCAGTGTGTGTATGAGATATTTGTTTTACATGTCTCCTCCAGTACCGACCGATAACGTCGGAGCTTAATGGTACCACGGTCTTTAATAATTCAGTCCCGGGGCCCGTTTAATACCGGGGCTCGGTACCCATCCCTACACATGACTGGCTCGGCGGCCACAGGTTGTTTATCCTTGACAGTCGCACAGTGGGCACACACTGAGAGTCTTTAGCAAATGTGTACACGCTTCACTGCAGACCTCAAGAAGAAATAAGACTTTCATTCACTCACGGCAAAACTTACTTTACTTACTCATTTACTCACGGTAAAAAAATGCACTCCCTATTCCATTGTCATGAAGGTGGAATCTAACTATATCCAGAATAAGTTTGATTGGATCCAGGCTAGAAACATGTTTATTTCTGCTGTAAAGTTGGGCATTTTCACATGGGGGTCTATGGGAATTGCTCCTTTCTGCATCCATCCCCTGTTGGCCACTAGAGGAACTGCAGTTTGTGGCACTTCCTCCTGGGCTTCCCGGCTCTGCGCTATAACGCGCTGATTGGCTGTGGGTGGGCCAGACGTGCATGTGGGTCCACCCGGGCCCACCCACAGCTACGCCACTGCACATGCACGCACGCACGCACGCAGCACGCACGCACGCACGCACGCACGCACGCACGCACGCACGCACGCACGCACGCACGCACGCACGCACGCACGCACGCTCATGTGTTCCAGCGGGCTGTTCAACACACAGTTTCCTCCAAACACCAACGAAGAAGAACGAGGAGGACCTCAGAGGTAGGAGAGAGTTTCAAAACAAAGTAATAAATTACATTCATGCTTTAATTAATAACTGAATGTTTCTGTTTCTCTTGGAGGCGGAGCCGGAGTCTGGACGGAGATCGACCAATCAGAGAGCGGGGGGGGAGGTGAGGTTACTCTCAGTTTAATGGCTTTTAGACGGACTGTGAATCTAATAATATATATAATAATAATAAGGTCAATGTGATGTGATTGGTCAGGTCTCGTTCCCACGGCAACACGAGCAGCGAATCACAGCAGACGACGAGTGAGCACCACAGAAGAAGAAGAAAGAACGAGCCGGTAACAAAATCACCATAATGAGGCTCTATGTCATGCTAACGAGGCGCTATTTCATGCCAACGAGGCGCTATGTCATGCTAATGCTAATGAGGCGCGATGTGATGCTAATGAGGCGCTATATCATGCTAATGAGGTGCTATGTCATGCTGATGCTAATGAGGCACTCTGTGATGCTAATGAGGCGCTATGTCATGCTAATGCTAATGAGGCGCGATGTGATGCTAATGCTAATGAGGCGCTATGTCATGCTAACGAGGCGCTATGTCATGCTAATGCTAATGAGGCGCGATGTGATGCTAATGAGGCGCTATATCATGCTAATGAGGCGCTATGTCATGCTGATGCTAATGAGGCACTCTGTGATGCTAATGAGGCGCTATGTCATGCTAATGAGGCGCTATGTCATGCTAATAAGGCGCTATGTCATGCTAATGCTAATGAGGCACGATGTGATGCTAATGAGGCGCTATGTCATGCTAATGAGGCGCTATGTCATGCTAATAAGGCGCTATGTCATGCTAATGCTAATGAGGCACAATGTGATGCTAATGCTATGTAATGAGGCCTATGTCATGCTAATGCTAATGAAGTGCTTTGTGATGCTAATGAGGCACTATGTCATGCTAATGCTAATAGGCGCTATGTGATGCTAATAGGCGCTATGTCATGCTAATGCTAATGAGGCGCTATGTGATGCTAATTAGGCGCTATGTCACGCTGATAAGGCGCTATGTCACGCTGATGCTAATGAGGCGCTATGTTCAAGTTCAAGGTTCAAGGTTTCAAGGTTCTTTATTGTCAAACTAACATAGCTACAGAGTAATTATGTCGTTGAAAATCTTAGGTCACAGGCTTCTCCCACAATGCAACACAATAATACAGATAAGCAGACAATATTAAAGCAATATTAAAGTATATTATATTAAAAGTGATACAAAAAGAAAAATAGTTTAAAAAAAATAAAGTGAGAAAAATAAAAGTGGAATAGTGCAGTACGAGTCTATATACAAGTTATTGGAATGATATATTAGATAATAGATAGATATTACTAAGTAGCAGATGAATGTTATGAAATAGTTTCAGCAGTTCAGTTGTTGAACAGTCTTATTGCCTGTGGGATGAAGCTGTCTCTGAATCTGGTTGTTCTTGTCCGGATGCTGCGGTAACGCCTGCCCGACGGCAGCAGACAGTTTGTGGCTGGGGGGATGGGGTCTTTGATAATCCTGAGGGATTTCTTCCTGAGCCGCTGGGAGTTAAGGTCCTCCATGGATGGCAGCTCCGTCCTGGAGATGTTCTCTGCAGTTTCACCACCCTCTGTAAAGCCTTACGATTGAGGGCGGTGCAGCTGCCGTACCAGGCCGTGACGCAGCCAGTCAGGATCCTCTCTATGGTGCACCTGTAGAAGGTCAGGATCCTCTCTATGGTGCACCTGTAGAAGGTCAGGATGCTCTCTATGGTGCACCTGTAGAAGGTCAGGATCCTCTCTATGGTGCACCTGTAGAAGGTCAGGATCTCTCTATGGTGCACCTGTAGAAGGTCAGGATGCTCTCTATGGTGCACCTGTAGAAGGTCAGGATACTCTCTATGGTGCACCTGTAGAAGGTCAGGATGCTCTCTATGGTGCACCTGTAGAAGGTCAGGATCCTCTCTATGGTGCACCTGTAGAAGGTCAGGATGCTCTCTACGGTGCACCTGTAGAAGGTCAGGATCCTCTCTATGGTGCACCTGTAGAAGGTCAGGATGCTCTCTATGGTGCACCTGTAGAAGGTCAGGATACTCTCTATGGTGCACCTGTAGAAGGTCAGGATGCTCTCTATGGTGCACCTGTAGAAGGTCAGGATGCTCTCTATGGTGCACCTGTAGAAGGTCAGGATCCTCTCTATGGTGCACCTGTAGAAGGTCAGGATCCTCTCTATGGTGCACCTGTAGAAGGTCAGGATCCTCTCTATGGTGCACCTGTAGAAGGTCAGGATCCTCTCTATGGTGCACCTGTAGAAGGTCAGGATCCTCTCTATGGTGCACCTGTAGAAGGTCAGGATGCTCTCTATGGTGCACCTGTAGAAGGTCAGGATCCTCTCTATGGTGCACCTGTAGAAGGTCAGGATGCTCTCTATGGTGCACCTGTAGAAGGTCAGGATGCTCTCTATGGTGCACCTGTAGAAGGTCAGGATGCTCTCTATGGTGCACCTGTAGAAGGTCAGGATGCTCTCTATGGTGCACCAGTAGAAGGTCAGGATCCTCTCTATGGTGCACCTGTAGAAGGTCAGGATGCTCTCTATGGTGCACCTGTAGAAGGTCAGGATGCTCTCTATGGTGCACCTGTAGAAGGTCAGGATGCTCTCTATGGTGCACCTGTAGAAGGTCAGGATGCTCTCTATGGTGCACCAGTAGAAGGTCAGGATCCTCTCTATGGTGCACCTGTAGAAGGTCAGGATGCTCTATGGTGCACCTGTAGAAGGTCAGGATCCTCTCTATGGAGCACCTGTAGAAGGTCAGGATGCTCTCTATGGTGCACCAGTAGAAGGTCAGGATCCTCTCTATGGTGCACCTGTAGAAGGTCAGGATGCTCTCTATGGTGCACCTGTAGAAGGTCAGGATACTCTCTATGGTGCACCTGTAGAAGGTCAGGATGCTCTCTACGGTGCACCTGTAGAAGGTCAGGATCCTCTCTATGGTGCACCTGTAGAAGGTCAGGATGCTCTCTATGGTGCACCTGTAGAAGGTCAGGATACTCTCTATGGTGCACCTGTAGAAGGTCAGGATGCTCTCTATGGTGCACCTGTAGAAGGTCAGGATGCTCTCTATGGTGCACCTGTAGAAGGTCAGGATCCTCTCTATGGTGCACCTGTAGAAGGTCAGGATCCTCTCTATGGTGCACCTGTAGAAGGTCAGGATGCTCTCTATGGTGCACCTGTAGAAGGTCAGGATACTCTCTATGGTGCACCTGTAGAAGGTCAGGATCCTCTCTATGGTGCACCTGTAGAAGGTCAGGATCCTCTCTATGGTGCACCTGTAGAAGGTCAGGACCCTCTCTATGGTGCACCTGTAGAAGGTCAGGATCCTCTCTATGGTGCACCTGTAGAAGGTCAGGATACTCTCTATGGTGCACCTGTAGAAGGTCAGGACCCTCTCTATGGTGCACCTGTAGAAGGTCAGGATCCTCTCTATGGTGCACCTGTAGAAGGTCAGGATCCTCTCTATGGTGCACCTGTAGAAGGTCAGGATGCTCTCTATGGTGCACCTGTAGAAGGTCAGGATCCTCTCTATGGTGCACCTGTAGAAGGTCAGGATACTCTCTATGGTGCACCTGTAGAAGGTCAGGATGCTCTCTATGGTGCTCCTGTAGAAGGTCAGGATGCTCTCTATGGTGCACCTGTAGAAGGTCAGGATCCTCTCTATGGTGCACCTGTAGAAGGTCAGGATCCTCTCTATGGTGCACCTGTAGAAGGTCAGGATCCTCTCTATGGTGCACCTGTAGAAGGTCAGGATGCTCTCTATGGTGCACCTGTAGAAGGTCAGGATACTCTCTATGGTGCACCTGTAGAAGGTCAGGATGCTCTCTATGGTGCCTGTAGAAGGTCAGGATGCTCTCTATGGTGCACCTGTAGAAGGTCAGGATCCTCTCTATGGTGCACCTGTAGAAGGTCAGGATCCTCTCTATGGTGCACCTGTAGAAGGTCAGGATCCTCTCTATGGTGCACCTGTAGAAGGTCAGGATGCTCTCTATGGTGCACCTGTAGAAGGTCAGGATCCTCTCTATGGTGCACCTGTAGAAGGTCAGGATCCTCTCTATGGTGCACCTGTAGAAGGTCAGGATGCTCTCTATGGTGCACCTGTAGAAGGTCAGGATCCTCTCTATGGTGCACCTGTAGAAGGTCAGGATGCTCTCTATGGTGCACCTGTAGAAGGTCAGGATACTCTCTATGGTGCACCTGTAGAAGGTCAGGATCCTCTCTATGGTGCACCTGTAGAAGGTCAGGATGCTCTCTATGGAGCACCTGTAGAAGGTCAGGATGCTCTCTATGGTGCACCTGTAGAAGGTCAGGATGCTCTCTATGGTGCACCTGTAGAAGGTCAGGATGCTCTCTATGGTGCACCTGTAGAAGGTCAGGATCCTCTCTATGGAGCACCTGTAGAAGGTCAGGATGCTCTCTATGGTGCACCTGTAGAAGGTCAGGACTCTCTATGGTGCACCTGTAGAAGGTCAGGATGCTCTCTATGGTGCACCTGTAGAAGGTCAGGATCCTCTCTATGGTGCACCTGTAGAAGGTCAGGATCCTCTCTATGGTGCACCTGTAGAAGGTCAGGATCCTCTCTATGGTGCACCTGTAGAAGGTCAGGATGCTCTCTATGGTGCACCTGTAGAAGGTCAGGATGCTCTCTATGGTGCACCTGTAGAAGGTCAGGATGCTCTCTATGGTGCACCTGTAGAAGGTCAGGACCCTCTCTATGGTGCACCTGTAGAAGGTCAGGATACTCTCTATGGTGCACCTGTAGAAGGTCAGGATCCTCTCTATGGTGCACCTGTAGAAGGTCAGGATCCTCTCTATGGTGCACCTGTAGAAGGTCAGGATCCTCTCTATGGTGCACCTGTAGAAGGTCAGGATGCTCTCTATGGTGCACCTGTAGAAGGTCAGGATCCTCTCTATGGTGCACCTGTAGAAGGTCAGGATACTCTCTATGGTGCACCTGTAGAAGGTCAGGATCCTCTCTATGGTGCACCTGTAGAAGGTCAGGATGCTCTCTATGGTGCACCTGTAGAAGTTGCAGAGTATCCTGGAGTCCATGTTGAACCTCCTCAGCCTGCGGAGGAAGAAGAGCCGCTGTCGAGCTTTCTTGGTGATGGTGGTGGTGTGAAGAGTCCATGTCAGGTCCTCAGTGATGAGTCCATGTCAGGTCCTCAGTGATGAGTCCATGTCAGGTCCTCAGTGATGTGGACACCGAGGAACCTGAAGCTGCTGACTCTCTCCACCGTAGTCCCATTGATGGCGATGGGGGCGTGTCCCTCTCTCTGCTGCTTCCTGTAATCCACAATCAGCTCCTTTGTTTTGCTGACGTTGAGATGGAGGTTGTTATCCTGGCACCAAGATGTCAGGTTTCCGACCTCCTCTCTGTACGCCGTCTCGTCGCCGTCTGTGATCTGGCCGATGACGGTCGTGTCGTCAGCAAACTTCACGATGGTGTTGGAGCTGTGTGTGGCCACGCAGTCGTGAGTGAACAGGGAGTAGAGGAGAGGGCTGAGCACGCAGCCTTGAGGGGCTCCGGTGTTGAGGATCAGGGTGGAGGATGTGATGTTTCCCACCGCACTGCCTGGGGTCTGCCCGTCAGGAAGTTCAGGATCCAGTCACAGAGGGTGCTGTTGAGCCCGAGGTCTCTGAGCTTGATGGCCAGCTTGGAGGGCACAATGGTATTGAAAGCTGAACTGTAATCAATGAACAGCATTCTCACATATGTGTGTTCCTCTGTCCAGGTGTGAGAGGGCAGTGTGGATGGTGAGGGCTATGGCGTCGTCTGTGGACCTGTTTGCTCTGTAGGCAAACTGCAGGGGGTCCAGAGAGTCAGGGAGGGAGGAGGTGATGAAGGTTTTGACTAACCGCTCAAAGCACTTCATGATGATGGAGGTGAGTGCTACTGGGCGGTAGTCGTTGAGGCTGGTGATTATTGTCTTTTTGGGGACAGGAACGATGGTGGAGTGTTTGAAGCATGTGGGGACTACAGACTGCAGCAGGGACCTGTTGAAGATGTCTGTGAACACCTCTGCCAGCTGAACTGCACACACCCTGAGAACACGGCCAGGGATGCCATCAGGTCCAGGAGCCTTGTGGGTTAACCCTTTTAAAGGATTTGCACACATCTGCCCTGTTTAAAACAAAAGGGCAGGGCTCCTGGTCCTTCTGTGCCTCCACAGCCGGCTGCTCTCAAACGTGCAAAACAACTATTCAGCTCATCTGGGAGAGATGCGCACGCAGACACTCCCGCAGCACCCCCCGCTGCTCCTTTGTAGTCTGTCATTGTTCTTAGTCCCGCCCACATGTTCCGGGTGTTACAGCCTTTGAAGTCAGACTCCACCTTCTCTTTGTACTGTCTCTTTGCACTGATTGCTCTCCGGAGATCATATTTAGATTTCCTGTACTCCTCCAAATCTCCAGCTCTGTGCGCGATAGTGCGCGCTTTCAGCTTGGTACGAACCTCGCCGTTTATCCAGGGCTTTTGATTTGGGAATGTTCGTACAGAAACCTTCGGTACCACGTCATCGATGCATTTCCCAATGTAGCAGATGACCGTGTCCGTGTGTGTGTTGATGTTTTGTCCTCAAACACACTCCACTCCGTAGATTCGAAGCAGTGCTGCAGAGCTGAGTCTGACTCCTCACTCCATCGCTGTACAATCCTTGTTTCCGGTCTATGCCGTTTAAGTTTCTGCTTGTAAGCAGGCAGCAGCAGCAGTGAGATGTGGTCTGATTTGCCGAAGGGAGGGCGAGGGAGAGCCTTATATCCATGTTTGAAAGGGGAATAAACATGGTCCAGTATGTTTCCCCCGCGCGTCGGGCAGCTGATGTGTTGGTAGTACTTCGGCAGGACCTTCTTCATGTTAGCGGTGTTAAAATCCCCGGCCACAACGAACGCCGCCTCTGGCCGTGAAGTCTCGGTCTTGTCGATAATCCCAAACAGCTGTTCGAGTGCCGTATTTTGTCGGCTAGCGGCGGAATATACACTGCTGTATCACAACAGATGTGAATTCTCTCGGCAGGTGAAAAGCCCGCATGTGATCATAAGGTGCTCTAAATGAGCGGAACAGTCCGAAGAAATAACCTTCACATCTGTGCACCAGTTGTTATTAGTCATTACACACACCGCCACCTTTACTTTATATGATGCTAATGAGGCTCTATGTCATGCTGATGCTAATGAGGCTCTATGTCATGCTAATGAGGCTCTATGTCATGCTAATGAGGCACTATGTCATGCTAATGAGGCTCTATGTCATGCTAATGAGGCACTATGTCATGCTAATGAGGCACTATGTCATGCTAATAAGGCGCTATGTCATGCTGATGCTAATGAGGCACTATGTCATGCTAATGAGGCACTATGTCATGCTGATGCTAATGAGGCACTATATGTCATGCTGATGCTAATGAGGCACTATGTCATGCTAATGAGGCACTATGTCATGCTAATGAGGCACTATGTCATGCTAATGAGGCACTATGTCATGCTAATGAGGCACTATGTCATGCTAATGAGGCACTATGTCATGCTAATGAGGCACTATGTCATGCTAATAAGGCGCTATGTCATGCTGATGCTAATGAGGCACTATGTCATGCTAATGAGGCACTATGTCATGCTGATGCTAATGAGGCACTATGTCATGCTGATGCTAATGAGGCACTATGTCATGCTAATGAGGCACTATGTCATGCTAATGAGGCACTATGTCATGCTAATGAGGCACTATGTCATGCTAATGAGGCACTATGTCATGCTAATGAGGCACTATGTCATGCTAATAAGGCGCTATGTCATGCTGATGCTAATGAGGCACTATGTCATGCTGATGCTAATGAGGCACTATGTCATGCTAATGAGGCACTATGTCATGCTAATGAGGCACTATGTCATGCTAATAGGCGCTATGTCATGCTGATGCTAATGAGGCTCTATGTCATGCTAATGAGGCACTATGTCATGCTGATGCCAATGAGGCGCTATGTCATGCTAATGAGGCGCTATGTCATGCTAATGAGGCACTATGTCATGCTAATGAGGCACTATCTCATGCTAATGAGCACTATGTCATGCTAATGAGGCACTATGTCATGCTAATGAGGCACTATCTCATGCTAATGAGGCACTATGTCATGCTAATAAGGCACTATCTCATGCTAATGAGGCACTATCTCATGCTAATGAGGCACTATGTCATGCTAATAAGGCACTATCTCATGCTAATGAGGCACTATCTCATGCTAATGAGGCACTATGTCATGCTAATAAGGCGCTATGTCATGATGATGCTAATGAGGCACTATGTCATGATGATGCTAATAAGGCGCTATGTCATGATGATGCTAATGAGGTGCTATGTCATGCTGATGCTAATGAGGCACTATGTCATGGTAATGAGGCACTATGTCATGCTGATGCTAATAAGGCGCTATGTCATGATGATGCTAATGAGGCGCTATGTCATGCTAATGAGGCACTATGTCATGCTAATGAGGCACTATGTCATGCTGATGCTAATAAGGCGCTATGTCATGATGATGCTAATGAGGCACTATGTCATGCTAATGAGACGCTATGTCATGCTGATGCTAATGAGGCACTATGTCATGGTAATGCTAATGAGGCGCTATGTCATGGTAATGCTAATGAGGCACTATGTCATGCTGATGCTAATAAGGCGCTATGTCATGATGATGCTAATGAGGCACTATGTCATGCTAATGAGGTGCTATGTCATGCTGATGCTAATGAGGCACTATGTCATGCTGATGCTAATAAGGCGCTATGTCATGATGATGCTAATGAGGCACTATGTCATGCTAATGAGGTGCTATGTCATGCTAATGCTAAGATGCAGGAAGCTCCACTGATCTGAAGCTAAACTCTAAACTGAAAACATTCACTTCTTTACTTCCTGTTTTTACCGGTACAGAACTACACATAGGCAAGTATTTATATTTAAAGTGTGTGTGTGTGTGTGCGTGTGTGTGTGTAGGAAGCAGCTGATGGAGCCTGATAGTTTGATTGACAGACAAATGGAGGAAATACCTTACCAGGAAGTGAGGTGAGGAAATAGGGAACATCTACAGTTTATGACCAAATGTTTTTTAAAAGAGGTTTGAAAATGTAGAAATGTCCTTATTATATATCTGTCATTATTCTACAGAGTCTCGAGGGAGCCAATCAGAACGCGGCGTTCTCCGAGGGGGCGGAGACCTCAGAGGTGGGCGTCGGCTTCAGATCTCCAGTAGGTGCCACTCAAAAGTGAAATAAATCTAACAAATGTTCAGCAGGAAAACTTCCAACCAACGTGAGGCTATTAAGAACTACAGCACGGTCACATGACATCACCACGCTAAGCTAAAGGAGGCTAATGTTGGGCTATAAAGGAACTACAGCACGGTCACATGACATCACCACGCTAAGCTAAAGGTGGCTAATGTTGGGCTATAAAGGAACTACAGCACGGTCACATGACATCACCACGCTAAGCTAAAGGAGGCTAATGTTGGGCTATAAAGGAACTACAGCACGGTCACATGACTTCACGTCACCACCGCTAAGCTAAAGGTGGCTAATGTTGGGCTATAAAGGAACTACAGCACGGTCACATGACTTCACGTCACCACCGCTAAGCTAAAGGAGGCTATAAAGGAACTACAGCACGGTCACATGACTGCACGTCTCCACCGCTAAGCTAAAGGTGGCTAATGTTGGGCTGTAAAGGAACTACAGCACGGTCACATGACTTCACGTCACCACCGCTAAGCTAAAGGTGGCTAATGTTGGGCTATAAAGGAACTACAGCACGGTCACATGACTGCAAGTCTCCACCGCTAAGCTAAAGGTGGCTAATGTTGGGCTGTAAAGGAACTACATCACGGTCACATGACTTCACGTCACCACCGCTAAGCTAAAGGAGGCTAATGTTGGGCTATAAAGGAACTACAGCACGGTCACATGACTTCACGTCACCACCGCTAAGCTAAAGGTGGCTAATGTTGGGCTGTAAAGGAACTACATCACGGTCACATGACTTCACGTCACCACCGCTAAGCTAAAGGTGGCTAATGTTGGGCTATAAAGGAACTACAGCACGGTCACATGACATTACCACGCTAAGCTAAAGGTGGCTAATGTTGGGCTGTAAAGGAACTACAGCACGGTCACATGACTTCACGTCACCACCGCTAAGCTAAAGGAGGCTAATGTTGGGCTATAAAGGAACTACAGCACGGTCACATGACTGCACGTCTCCACCGCTAAGCTAAAGGTGGCTAATGTTGGGCTGTAAAGGAACTACAGCACGGTCACATGACTTCACGTCACCACCGCTAAGCTAAAGGAGGCTAATGTTGGGCTATAAAGGAACTACAGCACGGTCACATGACTTCACGTCACCACCGCTAAGCTAAAGGTGGCTAATGTTGGGCTGTAAAGGAACTACATCACGGTCACATGACTTCACGTCACCACCGCTAAGCTAAAGGTGGCTAATGTTGGGCTGTAAAGGAACTACAGCACGGTCACATGACTTCACGTCACCACCGCTAAGCTAAAGGTGGCTAATGTTGGGCTATAAAGGAACTACAGCACGGTCACATGACTGCAAGTCTCCACCGCTAAGCTAAAGGAGGCTAATGTTGGGCTATAAAGGAACTACAGCACGGTCACATGACTTCACGTCACCACCGCTAAGCTAAAGGAGGCTAATGTTGGGCTATAAAGGAACTACAGCACGGTCACATGACTTCACGTCACCACCGCTAAGCTAAAGGTGGCTAATGTTGGGCTGTAAAGGAACTACATCACGGTCACATGACTTCACGTCACCACCGCTAAGCTAAAGGTGGCTAATGTTGGGCTGTAAAGGAACTACAGCACGGTCACATGACTTCACGTCACCACCGCTAAGCTAAAGGTGGCTAATGTTGGGCTATAAAGGAACTACAGCACGGTCACATGACTGCAAGTCTCCACCGCTAAGCTAAAGGTGGCTAATGTTGGGCTGTAAAGGAACTACATCACGGTCACATGACTTCACGTCACCACGCTAAGCTAAAGGATGCTAATGTTGGGCTATAAAGGAACTACAGCACGGTCACATGACTTCACCTCACCACCGCTAAGCTAAAGGAGGCTAATGTTGGGCTATAAAGGAACTACAGCACGGTCACATGACTTCACGTCACCACCGCTAAGCTAAAGGTGGCTAATGTTGGGCTATAAAGGAACTACGCACGGTCACATGACTTCACCTCACCACCGCTAAGCTAAAGGTGGCTAATGTTGGGCTATAAAGGAACTACAGCACGGTCACATGACTTCACGTCACCACCGCTAAGCTAAAGATGGCTAATGTTGGGCTATAAAGGAACTACAGCACGGTCACATGACTTCACGTCACCACCGCTAAGCTAAAGGTGGCTAATGTTGGGCTATAAAGGAACTACAGCACGGTCACATGACTTCACGTCACCACCGCTAAGCTAAAGATGGCTAATGTTGGGCTATAAAGGAACTACAGCACGGTCACATGACTTCACCACCACCAGCACAAACTAATATATGAATATGCACAATAAGAGGTATTAAAATGTACATGTTGGCCCCAACTCAATCCGTAGGAAAGGTTTTAGCCATCTTTACTTCTAGGGGTCTGCATGCAAGTATATCTGTCTTCATATACACACATACACACCTATATTCACCTGCATACTCTCATGTGTACAATCTACGTGCCCATGCGTTCTTCTGCTTCAATTTGTCAATCTGATTTAATACATTAAAACCAACATTAATAGATTAGGATCTACTATTCCCATCAAGAAGAGGAAAGGAGAAATGTCAGTTGGGTCTTAGAAAGTCTGCTGGCTTCCAGGTTATCTCCATCCATTTATTACAAACTGCACAGAATTGGGAACCATCCCATTTGTCTTTAAATAAAACTTTTAAAAATGTTTTAACCAATTGTTTTTACCAAGTCTTACCAATCTTTTAAAATAGGTAGTTTCTGGATTTGGTTTATTTTACTGATCGATTGATTTTTCACTTGCCTAGAAAAGGCCTGCAGCCGCTTGCATACCCCGCCCAGGTGAAGCGTCAGAGAGCAGGAGTATTTGAGTCTTGTTACATTATGGTTGTGAAGCCAATTGAATTTGAACTCAGTTATAACTCAATATTTCAAATAATTGGCCTCCCTAAATCCACATTATCTTAAACACGTCAACAGGTATCCATGTGTTATTCTTGTGTGGGGTGTAAAATGTTTTTTATAGTATATCATAAAAGCATTCTGAGTGACTGAGATGAGGAAATTCTATAAACTGCTATTTCTTTCAAAGTCTCCTCTGAAAGTTTGGTTTTAAATCAAAGGCAGATTTCAGGATTAGTGTACATTCCAAATAATGGCGTATTTGGAGTTATGTGAAAAAGTCATTTTACTCTAGACCAGTTTTTCTTCTTTAAGTTATTTTTATAAATACATTAATAACTAAGGCCCAGAAAATATAGTACAAGACATTTATTTTGTGATACAGCTTTTAGGATAGTGATGTTTCTTTCGTTTGGCTAGATAGCCAATCAAAACATTGCATTTGAATGTTAATAACTTCTTACTGTTAAGGTTTCATTACATCTTTATTAGAGTTATTTCATTGAATGGTAGAAACAAATGTGATTGAACAAAACTCTCAACATTAGCAAAGTAAATCATATATCAGATCAGTGTATGAATACTTGATGAATAATTCATAATGAATATAGAAAAACAATAAAAAACATTTCAATATTAGGTGAAGACAGATGTTAGATTAATTAACAAAAGCAAAATAGTTTCAAAAAAAAAGTGACCCTGATGGAACAAGATGAATCCCAGATGCATGATGCAAAACATTTTAAATTTCTTACAAAGATTTCACACTTAATGTGTACCTAAATATATAAAGCACATCATTTCATGGAACAATATTATCAAACTGCCACACAACACTTATATTTAGTTAATCCAGAACATGCAAACAGTAATAGTTGAATTCCTTTTCACGTCATATCATTTCAATCTCGATTTGACATTTGATTTTCATCATTGTTAAAATGATTTCCAGTGACCTGTGAGCGTGAGTACACATTCTAACGACATATTCAAGAGGTTGGATTTTAAGGTTATACTTGACAATTATTTTTCTTTACAAAACAACAGACTGAAAAATGTAAAATACAGAGCCTGGTATGAACACAGAAATGTGACATAGCTGTACATTCGTGGATTTTGCATCACTGTTTACATTTAAGCCAGTGTTATCGAACAGATGGATGCAATGATTGGCTGAAAGCTACAGTATGTTGGAACAGGCTGCTTTCTACATGTAGCTTATGTCCAGTGCCACAGGGCCTCCATTGAGAAACCAGTGAAGAAGGACACTTTGGACCCCTCGGTATGAGCACAAAGCTGACTTCGAAACTTGGGGTGACTTCAATCTTCAGATTTGGGATACAAGTATCTGCCAGTATCAAGTTGTTCTTCACCTCGCCAGTGACCCTGCAAAGGCGCGCCTCCACCTCCTCCTCTTTCCATATTTTGCCATTTTCACAGCAAACTCTTCCTGCCCAGACTTTGTGATTTCCCCGAGGTGTACAAGTTGTTCATAGCCCTGCTTCCTCCCCAGGAAGAAATGGACAACGGGCCACTTTCCATTGTACACTTCCTTCATCTCCGTGTGATAGGAGGTCTTCATCTGTGAGATGCACTTCCCCAGACTTATAGTGGAACATTCTCCAGTTGCACTGCTGTGGCCACAGCAACACAACGGCAATGAAGTAAAGGGACAAAGTCTCACTTAATGGGATTTGCTCACGCATGACTTGGTCAAGGAGCTCAATAGTTTCTGGTACGGCAGGATGTTCGTGATTTCAGTTTGATACAACTCAACACAACATTGACATAGATGAAGTTGATTCTTTCCCTCACAGTCGGCTATGGGCATGGTCAAAAGGAATGCATACTGTCTGGCGATCTTTTCCATTGTTTCAGTGAGCTCTGGTTTGATAGATAGCTCAGAATCCCAGAGTAGCTGTCAGCTTTTTGCATCTCCAGGTATTGTCTTGCCTCGTGGAGTTTCAGCATGTTTAGCATGCCCTGATTCTTCAGAAGATCTGCAGAATCTGTCTTGCAGAAGAGATTTGCATACACTCTGAAACATCTGAAAAGCTCCTGTTGGACTATTTGGTCACGTTTGTCTTTCATTCCAATCTGGAGCCCAAGTTCACATAAAAACGTTCAAGGAAGTCAAAGTTCACCTTCATCCTACATCTGAGGCTGTAAAGCAAATCCTCAAAGGGCCTGAGAATCGTGGAGTAGTGTGTGTGTTTGTGGCGCCGTTTATCATTTCTCTCTACATCCTGAAGTTTCACATCTCCAGAGAGAACCCTGCTCATAATGTCATGGCGGACATTGTCGGAAGAAAACACCGGGGTCTTTGCCAGCACTTCAATGACAATTACACCGACCTGAATTTCTCCCAGGCACCCTGCTGTGTTGAAAGTTGAGTTGTCTTTCAAGTCCAATCGTTGCAATGACTCCTTCTTTGCAAGGCTCTGTGTATCCTTGAACGCATCTATTGCTGACTGGGCCATTTTGAGAAGCTCGTCCAATTTTCAGGACTGATAGGTTCCTCCTTGTAGTTTGCAATGGCATTTTTCAGCTCATGCTTGATAACTTGTGCTGATGTGTCAGCAAAATAGGAGCTGTCCTTGGAGAGTTCCCTTGCTTACGTGCCCAATCTGCTGCCTCTAAGAAGTCTTCTTCTTTAGGTAATAGTACCTGGCCAGTAACTGAGAAACAACTGCATCTTTTGGAAATAGTTTGGATGCATTTTGTAGCACCATCTCTTCGAGTCCTGGGAGTCTGTTATAATGTGTTGAATTAGTGGAGAGAACGAGATTCCTCCACTGAATGATATCTCGTCACCAAAATGTGGTGAATCTTGCAGGAGTTGGTCTTTGCCTTGTGTGCTCTCATAAAGCTTGTCTGTGGTCAGCAGGATGTCAGTAATATCAGCTTTGCTCACATGGTGTGTTGTTGTGAGTTCCTGCAAACAGTGCATAGCGATACTTGGATGGATCATTTTCACGGCTTTAAATACTACCTTACCCTCAACTGAGCAGGTGTCAATTAAAGTGGAAAATTTCCCAAACCCTTCTTCAACTTTGATGGTCCCACAGACTGGGTGAAGACCAAGAAACTCCTCACACAAGGAGACAGATAGTGAGGATCTGTTGCAGTATACCTTCAACAGAACTAGAACAGCCAGGAGTTGTGCATGTTTCTGTTTTATGTCGAAGCTCTTTAGGGTGTTGCGGGCCACTCCTTGAACATACTCTGCATTGAAGTTCTTCTTCAAGATCATGAACCCATAGAACGTGTCTGCATTCTTGTGTGTCTTCTCTATTTCTTTAAGTTTGTTCTCAAACAGTTCCGCTCCTTCTCGGAGAGATCGTTTCCAATGAATACTGTCTCTTCAGTTTGTTTAGTCTGTTCAGACGACTCTGACCTCATACAGTTCAGAAGAATTACCTGTGAAGACTTTGACTGAATCTTTTTCTTGGCACACTCTTTCTCGATGAGCCTGCAAGTCAAATACTTTTTCCTTATCATCAAAGTCCTCTATCATCAGCAAAACAGGGATGGATGGTGATTTCTTCTCATGTTTGTACATTAAAAGATTGACCACTTGATCAGCAACTTCAGCAAAGTCAGCATTGCTGTCTCTGAGGACTGCACAACGGAATTTGTCCCGGAGAGCCCATAAAGTGTGCATGGCCAAAGTTGTGCCACCACATCCAGGCACATGCACAAGGTTGAACACCACGCAGGCATTTCTCAGGGAACACAAGTCTGGTATGACTGTGTCCATGATGAACTCAAACTTGTCTCGTTTGATAAATGGTGTGGATGCAGGCTGCTCGGAGAAATAGAAATTCCACCATGAGACTTTTCCTCCCTTGTAGAAGTTCTCCTCGATGACAATTTGGTCCTGCTTCCTCCATCACATTGGTTCACACACAGGACCTCTAAGGAACTCAGGCTACGCTCCGCTTTCTTTTCAAAGGAGACTTTGCTTCCCCCCCCACAGGGTAGGAAACGGCTGGACCTACGGTTTTTGGACAAAAGACTTAGGATAGTGCCATTGACTTCAGCAAAGCTCAGATCATATATGCATCTTCCAGAGATATTGATCCCGCACCGAGCTTCAATTAGGTCTTCCAGGAGGTAAATGCATTTTCATTGTCGCATATACAAAGGATTTGCTCTGTGTCTCCTGTGAGCTCCTGACAGAATGTACTGAACGTCTCAACTAGAGGGTCCATCCTCTCACTCACTGTTGACAAAAGTAAAAAGATAACAAGGAATCTCTTGTTTGGAAGCACATCTTTCCGACACAAGAAATAAATCACATTTCGAATTGAGGCTCCCTTTTCCATCACCACTCATCTGTCTGAAGGTGTCTCATCCTCAATACCTCCATTGCAGAACACCCAGCTGGTGTTTCGAGTTAATTTCAACTTGTTTGCAATGTCCTCAACTCCTTCTGTGATTTTATACTTTGCCGGTAAATGGACACTTACTGTACTCTGCTGTTCGAAGTGAAACTGTAGACCATGTTTAGCTGATTCTGGATCAAAGTCCAAAACAGCTGTTGGGTTGAGCTCTACGAGGAATCTAGAGATTCTAACTGGATTGAATGTGATTTGTTAGTTACTATCACGTAATGCTCAAAGCATGACTTATCCAAAGAGGGTCCCACCAGTTATCATCTGACTGAGTCTGGAGCCTTGATACTGCTTTTAATCACATTGAGGTGCTTCTCTTCAGCTTGTTTCCGGCGTTGTGACAGCTTTGCCATATCTTCAACAAACTTCGGTTGGCAGAGTTTGGGAGAAGATTCCTGCTGCTACCTCCATCTCGGACAACAAGTTGCTTGCCTGGTTTTGTTTCATATTTGTCTGTTTCTTTACCTTTTCTTTTTTTAATGTTGAATGTGTAGTAGATGTTTTCTTCACACACCATATAGTCAGGAACTATGTCCACTTCTATGACACATTTGTCAGAAGATGTCATATTGTTGTTGAGGACCTCAACAAATCGAGGAGGTTTGATGCAAATTTGAGCAGATGGTTTGTGTTTATGCTCAAAGTAACAATCAATGGCAGATTTGAGTTCCGTTAAATAGGCCTCTTTGTCCTTAACGACCACTCCCAACACTTGTCCATGGATGAAATGTGGCTTGTCACCTATTCCAAAGTGTATGGTGCCATTTGTGCGGCTATTCATGCAGGCAGCTGCAAAGCGGATAACCTCAGTAGTGAACTTGCTCATTTTAGTTTCATCAGTTGTTTTAGTGAAACCTTTATACTCGTGGCAGGGTTCAATTAAGTCTGAGGCACCTGATTCTGGAATATCAAGAATGTTGCCCTCGATATATCTGTGTGTATCATGCTGCCTACAAAATGGATAAGGCTGGCATTGATTTCCACACTGATTTGTAGCATTTGTTGGCTTCTCTTTCTTAAATTTCACTAACTCATCTCTGGCATGAATGAAAAGTTTTGCAGGTCCAAAAGTCACACCCATTTCTTTTAAGTCTTCTCTAACTAAAAGCAAAAGACTTGGTCCATTAATGTCCTGCTCAAACAGGATTTCTGCAACTCCTTCATCCACATCATCTAACGTGAGAGTCCATGCTTTCACTTGATGTACTCCAGTCCTTGATGTCCGGTGGCAGATCCTCCTCCTGACTCTGAAATACAAAGTCCTGTTATTTTTCAAACTCAAATTAATGAACACTTATTTGTTGACCATATTAAGGAGTTGAAACATTAGGTGTAGTTATACATAACAACTTGAAGTTGTTTAATAGGTGAGAGTTTTTACAAAGTTGTTAGTTTGATAACTTGATCTTTAATGCATGTTAAAGAAATGCAAATGACGTTCCTTTAAAATGCTGATGGTTTAACGTTCATTTACCTTGATTTCCCCTCCATCTGCCATGGCAGTTTGACTGTTTCTTCTTCACAAAAGTGAATCACTAAACGTGCAAAAATAATCAAATGATTTAAAAGGAGCAAATCCCATTGGAGGACTAGACATTCCATAGGAAGGTTTGTTTAACATAAAATCACATACATTTTCTCTTTACCTTTATTTGTCCTGACCATCCATGATAGCTGGCTCACTTCTCACACATCTTGACCATTAATGCTGCAACAGAAAGTAGAAATAGAATCATATTGATGTCTTAACAAATGTTTGAGCAATATGAGCACTAGGCATTGAAACGCCTCCATTCCTTTGACATCATTATGTTACACACCTTCTTTGACTAGCACTCTAATTGTACTTGATAGGCTAAGGCAGGGGTTCTCAACCTTTTTCACCCAGAGCCCCCCCAAATTACTCCTGTTGGAATTTGCGCCCTGATCTGATCGGAGCAACTGTGACAAATAATCCAACTGAAACCGACACCTTACGCGCAGAAGAAACATTTCTATTAAAGAAAAAATGATACATTTCTGTCTTTTTATGCCTTTATTAGCTTCTAAATTGTATGCATCATATTTATTTCAGATTTCGAAGAACAGGACACTTCAAAATAATAGACTATGCCTAATAAAAAAATGGTAATATGGTGGCATAGGCCTGTATAAAAAAAAAAAAAAAAACTGGCATATTAAGCAGTTAAATGCTTGTCTGCCATGGAACAGGTAGCAGAGAGAAGACGAGGTTCAAGTGGTTCATTAATGTGAACCTTGGGCTTGCATGCCCGCAGCCAGGGATGGAATGTCCGGTGTAATGTGAGTGACAGCCAGTCTAAAGTCGTTGTGAACGTCCAGTGTGTTGCGTGCTTTTGTTTTGATGGCAACAAGTGCGCTGAAGGCTGTTTCTGAGAGATATAACAGAAGGCTGTTTCTGAGAGATATGTCGTACTGAATGGGAGTATGATCCTGGTGGTGGCATGCAGTGTGAGCTTTGGAGCGAGGCTTGCTCCTTTGACAATCCAAAACTGTTGTAATCCTTTTTCCTGGAAGTATTTCTTTGACAGAGAGTCAGCTTGGATGTCGGTGAGCTCATCTTCGCAATCCAGGTATTCCACATCCTCAACTTTGGCAATAAAGGGATCTAAAACCCACAATTCCTTGGAGACGTACTCGTCTGTCAGCGAACTGTGATTTCATTTCCTTTTGCAGTGCGTTCATATGGCGGATGAACTCGCGACGTACAGACACAGGCACAGTTTCAGGATTGTTTCAGCAGTAGTGGAAACTGTTGCAGCTCCCCCTCTCCATTTTCCCGACCTGTACTCCAGTTTGCGCACAAATGCATCGAGCGCCTCTTAACATTGGATTACGTTGGACTCCACGCCTTGCAGACGCTTGTTCGTTTCATTGTAGAGACTGAAGATGTCGGCCAGGTATGCTGCTTTAATCCAGAATGACTCAGTCACTTGCTCTGACAGTGCGCGGTTACGAGTTTGTAGAAACTCTTCTATTTTGTCTTTCAGTTCTACAAAGCGTGCCAGCACTCGGCCGCGTGAGAGCCAGCGCACCTCGGTGTGCAGGAGGAGGGTTTGGTGCGCTTCATCCTCGCACAAGTCTGCGAATAGACGCTTGTTGGTGGGGCGACCTTTGATGAAATTGACTATTTTAACAACAGTTGAGAGTGTTTCGCTGAGGTCTTCTGACAGTTCTTGCTGGCCAGCGCCTGGCGACGTATCACTCAGTGAAATAGTGTGCAGTGTGGGGCCTTTTCTTTCAAGCGACTGTTAAATCCCTTGTTTTTCCCCATCATTGAGGCAGCTCCGTCTGTACAACATGCAACTAAATTCTCATAGGAAAGATTGTGGGATGAGAGGTAAGAATCCACTGCAGTAAAATGTCCTCACCCCGGGTGGTAGTGGTGAGGTTGACTGACATAAGAATGTCCTGCTTCAAATCTTCCCCATCGATATATTGCACATAAACGATGAGCACAGCCTCGTCTGCTACAGTTGTAGTTTCATCAAGTTGTATGGCAAATGGCCCCTTTCCAAGCTTTTCGAGCAGCTGCAGCTCGCAGTTACTTGCCATCTTGTCAATTCTGTCTTTCACCGTATTGTTTGACAGTGGTACAGTTTTTAGCTTCTCCGCCACCTGCGGGCCGCAGTTTCTCAACCATTTTAATGCAAGCTGGCTTAATGAGCTGCTCGCCAATGTTGTGCGGTTTCTTTGCCTTTGCTATTAAAAGTGCACATTCAAAAGAGGCCTCGGTGGCCTTCTGTACATCGCTGCCAGCCCTAACAAACGCTGGTCTGATATCCATTGGCTTGTTTGCCTTTGCAAGCTGTTGTTTCTTTATGAAAAAGTCCCGATCACGCCCGACCGTTTCTGGGTGCATGGTCTGTTGGTGTCTCTTCATTTGGGTTTCATGCTCGTTGGCTAGCTTCTCTCTGCATATCACACACTCTGGGCGGGTTTTGTCCGTTCCCTCCATGAAACCTAAGTTAAGATAGCTCTCTAGGTAGGTCCTCATTTTCTTTTTGATTGCAGATGAGCTGTCATCTCCTTTACGTTTTTCAGACATTTTTAGACAAAATATTCACCTTATGAAGTTGGTCGCTAGCTAGCAAGCACAGCAAACTGTTACTACTACGGAAGCTGACACAGTAACGTCAATGTTTGCGCGAATCGGAGGAGTATCAGATTAATTTGTAGAATGTTTATTAAAATTAATTAATCAATGAATTTCTATATTTTATTGTAATGTAGAGAGAAGGCTTTTAGCGACAATCATGTATTGCGTTACAATTATATGTAAAAAAAAGTCTAAATATGATATCAGGCCTCAAATCATCTGAGGCCTGGCGCGCCCCCCCCAGGTTGGGAACCACTGGGCTAAGGGCCGGTTGACTATTAACAACAGAGCCGGCCAGCTAATCAATCAGAGCAGACACTACATACTGATATACACCTGAACATCAGCAGGAGAGGACTCTTTAAAGTAGAGACACTACATACTGATATACACCTGAACATCAGCAGGAGAGGACTCTTTAAAGTAGAGACACTACATACTGATATACACCTGAACATCAGCAGGAGAGGACTCTTTAAAGTAGAGACTCTACATACTGATATACACCTGAACATCAGCAGGAGAGGACTCTTTAAAGTAGAGACACTACATACTGATATACACCTGAACATCAGCAGGAGAGGACTCTTTAAAGTAGAGGCACTACATACTGATATACACCTGAACATCAGCAGGAGAGGACTCTTTAAAGTAGAGGCACTACATACTGATATACACCTGAACATCAGCAGGAGAGGACTCTTTAAAGTAGAGACACTACATACTGATATACACCTGAACATCAGCAGGAGAGGACTCTTTAAAGTAGAGGCACTACATACTGATATACACCTGAACATCAGCAGGAGAGGACTCTTTAAAGTAGAGGCACTACATACTGATATACACCTGAACATCAGCAGGAGAGGACTCTTTAAAGTAGAGACACTACATACTGATATACACCTGAACATCAGCAGGAGAGGACTCTTTAAAGTAGAGACACTACATACTGATATAAACTGTTACTCAGAGTTCTGGCCCAATACTGATCTGAGTGACAAAAGTAACTCAGATCACTTTTGATATGTGTTCCAAAGCTTGCTGCTGTATTAACACCCCCCACCTGAAAGGAGGGAGCCTCATTTAGCTGCGAGTGTCACTGTAGGGTGTGGTTTGGAATTGGGCCACACACACACACACCACACACACACACACACACACACACACACACACACACACACACACACAACACACACACACACACACACACACACACACACACACACACACACACACACACTTCCCCTCCGTGATGGAGTGAACTCTGTCTGTAGTCACACTCTGAACGAGGCTCCCTTCTTTCAGGTGGAGGGTGCAAACACAGCAGGGTGCTTTGGACCAACTCCGCTCTCTCTGGCAGAAACAGGAAATTCCGTAACCTTTTGTAAACCACTTTTTGTTTTAAAATCTAGTGTGTAGGGGTGGTTTGGAATTGGGCCAGAAAGAGGTTTTTCTCCCCCTCTCATCCCCCCAACCACACACCCCTTCAAAAACTAAAAGCCCTATAGTTTTCCTGTAGCCTTACAGGAAGCGCTGAAAGAGGGATGGTTTTTCAAAATAAAAGCCCTAGAATATCACTGAATCCAAACAAGACACTCAGGATAAGGATGATTTTTCTAAATAAAAGCTGCTACTACTACAATTACTACTACAACTACTACTACTACAACAACCACTACTACAACCACTACTACAACCACCACTACCACTACTACGACTACTACTACTACTACAACCACTACTACTACCACCACTACTACTACAACTACTACTACTACCACCACTACTACTACTACTACTACTACTACAACCACTACTACTACCACCACTACTACTACAAACACTACTACTACCACCACTACTACAACCACCACTACCACTACTACTATTACTACTACAACCACCACTACTACTACAACCACTACTACAACCACCACACTACTACAACTACTACAACTACTACTATTACTACTAAACCACCACTACTACTACAACCACTACTACAACCACCACTACTACTACAACCACTACTACAAACACTACTACTACTACAACCACTACTACAAACACTACTACTACCACCACTACCACTACAACCACTACTACAACCACCACTACTACTACAACCACTACTACAAACACTACTACTACCACCACTACCACTACAACCACTACTACAACCACCACTACCACTACAACCACTACTACTACCACCACTACCACTACAACCACTACTACAACCACCACTACCACTACAACCACTACTACTACCACCACTACCACTACAACCACTACTACTACAACCACTACTACTACCACCACTACTACTACAACCACTACTACAACCACTACTACTACCACCACTACTACTACAACCACTACTACTACCACCACTACTACTACCACCACTACCACTACAACACTACTACACCACCACTACCACTACAACCACTACTACTACCACCACTACCACTACAACCACTACTACAACCACCACTACCACTACAACCACTACTACTACCACCACTACCACTACAACCACTACTACTACAACCACTACTACTACCACCACTACTACTACAACCACTACTACAACCACTACTACTACCACCACTACTACTACAACCACTACTACTACCACCACTACTACTACCACCACTACCACTACAACCACTACTACAAACACTACTACTACCACCACTACTACTACCACCACTACTACTACCACCACTACCACTACAACCACTACTACAAACACTACTACTACCACCACTACTACTACCACCACTACTACTACCACCACTACCACTACAACCACTACTACAAACACTACTACTACCACACTACTATGGCAGCCATTTTAGTATTTATTCCACATCCTTGATATCAGACGGCAGCTGTCTACACTAGTTGGCTCTTTGATTTCACTTGTTAGAGATATGGTCAAACTAGTTTGGCATTCTGCTTTACTAGTTCAATAAAACATTACACTAGTCAGTCTTTTTCAGCGACTAGTGGCACTTTTGTCCGACTAGTTAGCACATAAGCCTTACTAGTGACGCCAGGAGCAGCACTAGTTGCACCAAAGTATCAACATGTAAGCTTTTTCATGAACTAGTGACCCTCTGACCGTACTAGTGACGCTAAAAGTCTTACATGTTAACTAGTGCGCTGCAAAAGCTCTGACATGTTAACTAGTTACACAAAATAAGCACAACTAGTTAACTAGTGGCATACATTTGTCTGCACTAGTTAACTAGTCGCACCCAGAATCACTCACTAGTTAACTAGTAAAGGCAAAAGGTTCACTAGTTAACTAGTTGACGCGTCTTTTGGCCTTACTAGTTAACTAGTGGGGCTCAAAATGTCTACACGTTAACTAGTGAACCCTTCGCCCTTTACTAGTTAACTAGTGAGATACATTGAAATTCCACTAGTGAACTAGTCGGGCTTAAAATGTTCACTAGTCGCACTAGTGGATCCCAAATGTGCACTAGTCGCACTAGTCGCACAGAATGCTAATGAGGAGGAGGGGAAATAATGCATCGAGGTCTCCTATTGGCCCTAAGATATAGAGCGCCACCCAGCCCAAATTGTTTCTTTAAGAGCTTAAATACACTGTGTTTTAAAATACAGTCATATGACCATATTTACAAAAATATAAAACAAAAGTATTGTTGTAATTATGATCATATGACTGTATATCAAATTAGGTAAGAACATTGAATACTTTGTTAAAATTAGAAAGTTGCCTTAGGACTGCAGACAGGAATATAGATCCTCTTTAAAACATTTTATTAAGCTGCAATTTGAAAGGTGCTGGATTAGAATAGAACTATGATAACAGAAGGAGGGACATTAGTGATGGATAGAAAGAGGAAGTAACCCTCTTCGGATCACAGCTTTGAGAGATCGCCGTGACTTCCGTAAATATTAGTCTAAGGCAAATATGGAGAGGTTGTTTATCATCATACGGATCTATCGTTACCCTGGTTTTAAGATCTGTCCAGTGTTTCAGCTTTATTCATTTCGTGGGCACCGCTGATAATATGTCCCACGATCATATCCGCTACTTTTGTGTCTCGAGTGCCGGTGTTCTCTCACACAAGCATACGCACACTCGCACCAACAAAAACACACACAGAAAGCGGAGCAAAGCAGAACAGAAACATGTATTTTTCTAGGCAAAACACACACTGACTGACTTCCCACGGACAATATTTTAACAGTAGGCAATGAATACCCGACTGATGCACCTCACGTCTTCGAGACGTTGCTAAAAACATTGCAGGAGAACGCCCCCTAAGGCTCTCCCTCACAGAGCTGAACTGACCAATCAGAATCTGGGTCCCGCCTGCTTCATTTGCATATGGCTCACTAGTGAACGTGTATGCCATACACGTTCACTAGTGAGCCATATGAACGGCGACTAGTTAACTAGTGGATACATATTAAAGCTTACACGTTAACTAGTGAAGGCAGAATGTTCACTAGTTAACTAGTTGCCGCCTCCTTTGACCTTACTAGTTAACTAGTGAGGCTCAAAATGTGCACTAGTTAACTAGTGAGGTCCAAAGTGTCCACTAGCTACACTAGTGCAATGGTTTTTGCCTTACTAGTTAACTAGTTACACACACTTTATCTCACTAGTTAACTAGTGGAGCCTTAGAGGAGTCACTAGTAAACTAGTGACACAGATGTTTGTCTTACTAGTTAACTAGTGGAGGGCATTTTTCTCACTAGTCAGGCTTTGTTATCAACATGTTAGACTTTGACCTTACATGTTACACATTTTTCTTACATGTAAGACCTTTCCTTCAACTAGTTTGGCTTTTGTTGCACTAGTGAGCAACTGTACGCGACTAGTTAGCTATTGATTCAACATGTATGGCTTTTCCTAAACTAGTGGATCTTTTGAGCCCACTAGTTGTGCTTTTCTTCTCACTAGTTCAACACAATGACTTACTAGTTGACGTGTACGTGCAACTAGTTTACTAGTGGTGTGTCAAAAATGCACTAGTCAACATGTATGACTTTGAAACACACTAGTAAACTAGTTGCACGTACGCGTCAACTAGTAAGTCATTGTGTTGAACTAGTGAGAAGAAAAGCACAACTAGTGGGCTCAAAAGATCCACTAGTTTAGGAAAAGCCATACATGTTGAATCAATAGCTAACTAGTCGCGTACAGTTGCTCACTAGTGCAACAAAAGCCAAACTAGTTGAAGGAAAGGTCTTACATGTAAGAAAAATGTGTAACATGTAAGGTCAAAGTCTAACATGTTGATAACAAACCTCACTAGTGAGAAAAATTGCCCTACACTAGTTAACTAGTAAGACAAACATCTGTGTCACTAGTTTACTAGTGACTCCTCTAAGGCTCCACTAGTTAACTAGTGAGATAAAGTGTGTGTAACTAGTTAACTAGTAAGGCAAAAACCATTGCACTAGTGTAGCTAGTGGACACTTTGGACCTCACTAGTTAACTAGTGCACATTTTGAGCCTCACTAGTTAACTAGTAAGGTCAAAGGAGGCGGCAACTAGTTAACTAGTGAACATTCTGCCTTCACTAGTTAACGTGTAAGCTTTAATATGTATCCACTAGTTAACTAGTCGCCGTTCATATGGCTCACTAGTGAACGTGTATGGCATACACGTTCACTAGTGAGCCATATGCAAATGAAGCAGGCGGGACCCAGATTCTGATTGGTCAGTTCAGCTCTGTGAGGGAGAGCCTTAGGGGGCGTTCTCCTGCAATGTTTTTAGCAACGTCTCGAAGACAGTCGGGTATTCATTGCCTACTGTTAAAATATTGTCCGTGGGAAGTCAGTCAGTGTGTTTTGCCTAGAAAAATACATGTTTCTGTTTCTGCTTTGCTCCGCTTTGTGTGTGTTTTTGTTGGTGCGAGTGTGCGAATGCTTGTGTGTGAAGTATATGATCGTGGGACATTTTATAAGCGGTGCTCATGAAATTAATAAAGCAGAAACACTGGACAGATCTTAAAATCAGAAAACGATAGATCCGTTTGAAGATAAACAACCTCTCCATATTTTGACTGCGGTCAACTCAGCCGTTGGTCAAATGAGCAGCGATTAATAGCGTCTTTACGGTAATCGCCGAGAAGCGGCACTGACGCTTGTACAAGAATACAATAATGTATGTTTTTGTGCTATATTTTTCGATAAAAATATGTTTTACCATAAGTTCTTAATAAAATTGGTACTGTTGGACTCAGTACTTGTTAGACTACTACCACAAGTACAATCATGTACTTTTACTGTGTACTTTTTTAGTAATACTGTCAAACTCCCCTCCCGAGTACAATAATTCATGTATTTGCTATGTTTGATGAGGGATAAAATGATTATTAGCCATAAGTTCTCAGTGAAAGTGGTACTGCTGGACAGAGTACTACTTGGACTACTACCACAAGTACAATCAAGTACTTTTATCGTGTAGTCTTTGAGTAATACCCTGTCAATAATTAATGTATTCTGCTATAGACCTGGTACAGGGACAACCATTTTCATTTCAAACCTTTATTTATCCAGGTGTATCCCATTGAGATCATTGATCTCTTTTTCGAGGGAGACCTGCTCAAGTAGGTTCCACATGAAACATAAAACATAAAACAACAAAAAGGACATCATACAGCATCAATACAGGGATTACAATTTACAATAACAGTTCCAACAGCATCCGATGAGTAGCATCCAACCGAGCTTTAAAAACATTTAGTGGCACCAGATTGCTCAGTTTCCATTTGATTTGCAGACTATTCCAAGACAGAGGAGCTGCGCATCTAAAAGCTATCTTCCCTAAGACAGTCCTAGCAGTTGGCACATTTAATAAAACCACAGCACAGATCTCAGGCAGTAGCCACTTACAATTTGCCGTGAGATCAGGGAGCAGATGTAGGATGGAAGTTTCCCTAACATGGCTTTATAGATGAACATGTACCAGTGACTGAGCCTCCGTACAGTGAGTGAAGGCAAACCGCCCTTGCATACAGGGTACAGTGATGGGTTAATACTTTAGTTTGTCACAAATCTCAGTGCACTGTGATACGCAGCATCTAACTTGATCAGGTAATTGGCAGGTGCATTCATATAAATCAGATCACCAGAGTCCAGCACTGGTAAAAAGGTCAGAGCCTTTTCCTGGCCTCAAGAGAAACAGGACTTGTTCCTGTAAAAGAAACCTAGCCTAACCCTCAGTTCTTTAAGCAGGTTATTGACATGAAGTTTAAAAGAGAGACAATCATCCAGCCAGATAGCAAAAAGTCATTGAATCAACATTTGAGATATGGTCACGCTGAAGATTGAAAATAAACATTGATGTCAGACATTGAAAATGAACTAAAATGAACAAACAAAAAAAGAGCCATTATTTATTCAGTTAATTATTACGATTTAATTCAATTATATGAACATTTTGTACATCTTTTGTTTACTTTAGCACACAAAACATTCACACAAAGTGTTCATTACTGTGCATTGTCCCTGCCAAATAAACAATTAAATGAAATGCACTAGAACAGGCGAAACATAGGTTAAAGTCATGTCTGGCTTCCCCATTAACATTCACAGCAAAAGCTTTGTTTTCCGAGACCTTATGCGCTGCGAGCATCGAGAGCCAAGCTCGTAAAAGATAGTCTGAATGGCTTCAAAGGTATACCTCCTCTCCTTTGGATAATCCATGTTCATTGCATAAAGTATGCCACAGAGGTATGCAAAGGCAGTAGAGAGGTCTGGTAGGTCATGCAGTACAATGGTCCCTTCCAACACAACAGCCACGTCTCCACATTTGGTGATATGGCGGCATCATCATCTTCAATGACGGTGAGGATGGCCAGACACACCTCTGAGCAATCGTTCTTCATGGTCAGTGTCCTGAGGAAAAGTCAAATATGCATGAATGAGTGCTCTGGAAACTAAACGACAAAATACATATCCACTGATTCTAACTTTAGCACCAAGCTACAGAGTCTTACCATTCAGCTTGTGGAAGTTATAATTGCAACTCAACAGCACGGCTGCTCTCACCCACCAACCTTGTTGTGCCGAGTTCTATAAAGAAGTATTTTCTGACAAAGAACACCAGACAACGATGGCCAGACTCCACAGCAGTTACTGGGGAGTCACACAGAGTGATGGGGGCGGGTGGGGCTGCGTTCTTCCTAAAGTCCACAACCATCTCCACTGTCTTGAGAGTGTTGAGCTCCAGTGGTTTTCCCCACACCAGGTCACCAGATGGTCCATCTCCCACCTGTAGGCAGACTCGTCCCCACCAGAGATGAGTCCGATGAGCGTGGTGTCGTCTGAACTTCAGGAGCTTGATAGACTGGTGACTGGAGGTGCAGCTGTTGGTGTACAGGGAGAGAGCAGAAGGGAAAGAACGCAGCCTTGAGGGGAACCGGTGCTGATGGTCCGGGGGTCAGAGACGTGTTTCCCCAGCCTCACGTGCTGCTTCCTGTCAGACAGGAAGTCTGTGATCCACCTGCAGGTGGAGTCGGGCATGTGCAGCTGGGAGAGCTTGTCCTGCAGCAGAGCCGGGCATGTGCAGCTGGGAGAGCTTGTTCTGCAGGTGGAGTCGGGCATGTGCAGCTGGGAGAGCTTGTCCTGCAGCAGAGCCGGGATGATGGTGTTGAAGGCAGAGCTGAAGTCCACAAACAGGATCCTGGCGTAGGTTCCTGCTGTGTCCAGGTGCTGGAGGAGGAAGTGAAGAGATAACTATTAGTAAACCATAATGATGGATGTTATTATCAGCAGCTGCCAATAGAGCCCCTAAATCTTGTATGATGGACCTTTGACACACACACACACACACACACACACACACACACACACACACACACACACACACACACACACACACACACACACACACCACACACACCACACACACACACACCCACACACACACACACACACCACACACACACACACACACACACACACACACACACACACACACACACACCCACACACACACACACACACACCACACACACACACACCACACACACACACCACACAACACACACAACACACACACACACACACACACACACGTTATTGAGAGCATCCCAAGGGCATTGATTATTTCATAAGTCTAGAAGGGGGAACATAGTCTAACAACAGTTAGCTTTTGTTAATTTTACCTCGAGCCAAACGTGAGACTTGTTTCTGAAATCCCTTTCTCTTAAAGTGAATACATTAAAAAACAAACAATGGACCTTACCCTAAAACTAACCACTGGATTGCTTGTCTAACATGACCTAGTCCATAAATGTGTTAAGGGTGGGAACCCTTAAACGCACCCTCCCAGGCACTGCGTGTTAGCGAAGTACAACTGGGATTTCGAAGAGGAAGATATGCTTGGTAAATTCTTAATAAAAAAGCAAACGTAACAAATTGAGCACTTGAGTTTTCATTAGCAGCGCCTAGCTACAGCTCCGGAGCTTCGGTCAATACCGCTAACAGTCTATTTCCTTAAAATGGTACATATCACTCAATCTATATTTTCATCTTCAGTTGATGAAATCTTCATTATGTCCCTGTACACAATAAGATTCGAAGCATTTTGTAATCCAGTGAGGAAATTCAAGACCAGTAAATATTGATTGATTAAACAACACTAAATAAAATGTTAGTGTTTTCTTCAAACTCAGACTCTCTGCTGCGACTGTACCTTAAAAAGACAAAACAATTGTCTGATGATCTTTGTTGAACAAGGTCTGATTGTCCTGTACTTGTACAATTTGGGGTATTTTTAAATACTTTACTAAACCACATTCAATATTATGTTAGACACAAGTTAGTTATTACTCACATATCAAAGTATTTTCATCTGCAAGATGGAAGAATAGCTGGGTGCTGCCTGGAGAGACTGATGAGGAGTCACCGCTGGCTTCAGCATCACAACATCTCTTCCATAGTCTTCACTGTCCACTGGTGCTCTGTCAAAAGAGTGAACATCACAGCTGTCATGGTAACCCTTTGTTACACAACATACAACCAACATGCGTCAAAAGTGACCCGAATTAGTTTAAATTGTAAATATATTTGCAATAAATTACTTTAATCATTCAGGATTCCAGGTATTCCTCAATTAACCTGTTTTTTGATCAACACCAATTCTTATTTTTCCTTTCTTACTTTTTTAATAAAAATCAAGTTTGTATCACTACACTTCTAAGGCACAACATGGGTCAAAAATGATCCGTATTCTTTTCCTATGTTATTTCATGCATGGCTGAGTCTTTCTTTAAATACATTGTTTTTGATTACCACAATCATTATTTTAATTCGCCCGTTCTAATTGATGAACTAAAATAGTTTATGCCAAGTGTGATAAAAATGCAAAAGAATAAAGATACTTTAATAATAATTTTGTTAAAAATAATTATTTTAGCAGAGATTTGGACAAAGCATGTATGATTTAGTAATACAACAACTATTTTAGTTCATACACTGTTACATTAGCTAGTCATGTTAGCTTGTAATATATAGAGCAGAGCTAACTAGCAAGTTAGCCTAACGTTAGCGGTTAGCAGTTTGCTATGCTAGCTGTTGGCTACTGAATATTAACAAACTGGATTCCGCTGTAAAAAAGCTGTGAAACTTTACAATAAGATTGGCGACAACACTGACACCCCGCTGCGCGTTTATGTGTAATTGTCCCGCGTTGGAGACGAGAGGGTGGCGGCAGCACTGCAATAAGCTGTAAGCTAACGTTAGCAGCCACCTTGTTAACCTGTAAAGCCCGATTGTCCCGCCGGCGGTGGAAGACGCAACATCTTTCAAGAACAGCATCTCAGGGCTTCTTAACATTTAACACCTATTAATGATGCTTACTCACTTAACGGAAGAACTCAGCTAACTGACGTTAACCATTTTACCTAAACGAAACACAAGTCTAACACCAAGCAAATCAGCACTTAGCGAAAACAGCTAACGGGGCTAACGCAACTTTAGCACATAACTGGCAAAGCGATCTTTTCTACTTCATGCTATCTGCACAAACGTATCATATGAAAGCTGAGATTCCACAGATTCCCTTAAAGTATATGTCTCATCACTCAAAACTCACTGAACTAGAAGAAGAAACGTAACCGTAAATAAAAAATTAAACATTCACAAACTAGGGATTATCTAAATACATGTTTAACTCCATTACAGTCGCAGGACTCACCTGATCTCAAGTCTTCCATTCTCTGTTGACGTCCCGCTGCTCATATTAAAAGGGTAGATGTAAAACATCAATCCAAAAACTCCTGGAGCAGACATACAGACAGAGTGAGCAGCTGCGCATGGAGACCCGCTCAAACTTCTTCTTCTTCTTCTTGGTGTTTATTGGCAGTTGGCAAACCGACCCGCACAAACTGACGTGGATGTTTCAAATTTGAACGACAGACGCGGACAGTTTCTCATTGGCAGGTTTCTTCGATGATGTTTATATTAACCAATCACATTCAAACTAACATGTGAAGTAGCCAATTGCAATTTGTTTCTGTTCAAAGTCAAAATATCTCACATACTCACATAATGCAGAATTAAGTCGTTTAATAAATGTAAGTAACTCAAATAAATCATGTATATATATATATATGTGTGTGTGTGTGTGTGTATGCCCTTGTTTACAAATCAAATGTATTTCAAACAAGGACTACCTGAAGAATGTCTCTATGTTCAATTACAATAAATGTAATGAATTCACCATGCACAGTCCACAAAAACGCATATCACACCCCCATACCCACAGTTCAAAGGTGGGCTCAAGTCAGAAAAAAGAGTTTTTGCATCATCTCCAAATGCAAGTTATGCAAAGTGATGAAAATTGAAGTTGGCAATGGTTGTTTTGGCTGAATTCTATTTCAAGTGCCGTAGCTCTGGCTGTCGGCGTACGTCTGCATGTATTTCTGAAAGTGCAAAATACTGTAAATATCATATAGTAAATTTACTTTTTAAAAAAATGAAATAAATGTTATTTGTTGTATTGTCAAAATACTTAAAATAATGTATTTAAAAAAACATGATAATTACTGTAAAACATTAATTATTTCCTGTAAAATTCGGATCTTTTTTTTACTCTTCCAGACGGTTTGAGAACTAGGCTATGCTGAAGGACACACGCCGGTTAGAATAGTCTATTCTGCACATGTGCAATGCTGCACAATTCAAATGTTAATTCGCTCAGCGCCGCTGAGAGACAGTGACGGGACCCTGCTCAGACCCTGGGTAAACCCCGTAGACGAAAGCAATGCGCATGCGCGCAGTCGTCTGGGTTTCCATGGAGGAAAATGTGACTGCAACGGTCTTAACGGTTTAACTAAAAAATCCTTGTTATGCTGTGTTTGAAATACAAGTATAGGGGAGGGGGAGGGGAGAGGGGGAGGGGAGAGTTGGTCTCACGTTGGAACAATGTAAATTCATTGTAGGGAATTTCAACGTTGAAAAAACGGCATCTATATTAAATTGATTCAACAAGATTTTTTCAAACGTTGAAATGGTATCTGTAATAACACATCGAATCAACATTGATTTTTCGACCTCAACCAAAAATAACCAATTGAACCAAAATCCAATGTTGAATTAATGCAGTGGTTCCCAAAGTGTGACAGGCGCTTTAATCGCTGCATAGCCGATTTATTTGGACTAGAATTATCCAGGGGAGTCTAAACATTCTTTATAACACAGTTTTAGATTTGTAAAACCTTTATTCTATTTGTGAAAATACAAAAAGGGGAGATTTCGCAGCTTTTTTTTACATCTAGACCACATTAGACCAGGTCCTGATCTAAAACCACTATACCTACAGTTTTAGATTTGTGAAACCTTAATTCTATTTGTGAAAAAACAGAGGGAAATTACATTTATCAACATTTGTATTGAGAAAGTAGGCCTATAAGGGACATTTCGAGAATCATTGCACAGACACTGAACTGATTACCCAAGATCCTCAGCTATGGTTTAAGCTCGTTGATTGGATGTTTTAGCCGCAATGCACGCTGGGATATGGTGTTTATGCGATATGAAATCCGAAAAACATTTTCTTTTAAAATAAAATAATACTTTATTCCGAGTGTGCTTGCTTTTCTCTTTGGAAGTCATCACATAACGGCATTGTAATACACGGTTCGGCTGCATTACATATTACACATCTGCCGTAGTTCTTTATTTATAGAGCCCTGATTAGAAGACTTCTGGACAAACTGGAAGAAATGCCGCCGAAACTGAATATGTGACGTGGATCATAAATATATCAGCAATTAAACAACATCTTCCATTTCTCTTCACACAATACGTCTCCTTGCAGTATCAACACTAATTCGGCTGACTTTTACATTTGATCTAATTCGTAGATAGGTTATATTTACACCATAACGGTGCACAGCTGATATAAAAGGACTTGTAGTTTTTGAAGATATTACTGATTTTCTTTGAATATAAGAATGTAAATACTGAGTCTGAAATAATATAGCAATATGCTGTAAAAATGATGTGAAAACATGAACATCTTCAGATGTTATACATACATAAGTGTCCAACACTAATAATAAAAGTTATTATGGCTGTGTGTACCTTGTGTGCACCGCCTAGTGGTTAAAGCACGTTATTGAATTATTGTTTTTATGTGTTATATTTGATGAAAAACATATTAAGAGTACATACTTTCATAGGGGGAAAGTAGAAGGTCAATGATAGAAATATAGAATATAAAAAACCAAGAAGATACTGTAAGTGATCTCTACAATAAAACAGTTTAGTGCCGGATGTACAAAGATATTAATATGAGGATGTGCAAAACAGACAAACTAATTAACCTTTATTTAAACATTAAATAATACTTTAGATTAAGGTCTTCTTTTAAATATTAACGTCTAATATATTGCTTTCCTGCAATGTTAACTATGTTGAAGCACTTATTTTAACTGATATTATACATATGAATTATACTCTTATGTATGTAGATTATAAGAAATGTGCAGAATATGACAGTTTAATGGTGGAGGTATACACACATATTGATAGATGTCTTGTAATGCACTGTTGAGGAACCTGCAACCCAAGTTTTTCATTCATTGCATAACTACACCGTAGTTGTGTATATGATGTCAATAAACCTTAGAAAATCTTGAAATCTTGAAGGGGATGTGCAAAATAGCCATTATATACAGTCTTTAAATAACTATTAGAGAATAACGAGTAATGAATATACTTTATAGAGATCTGCAGATAAATGTTTAGTCTTCTCAAGCACCAACTATCAAATATCTCTCCTGATTGTTGGCACTTGACAATCACCTTCCCGGAATTTTACTCAGGTGTAACTAAAGCCTGATTTAAGGGTTGTTTATGATTATGATGATTATTATGATTACATGATTATTTGATTATTTTATTATTATAATTATTATTATTAATAATAATGTTTTTGTGTGTGGTTTAAGAAGGGCGGCGCCCTAGCGCCCTCTATAGACCAGCCGCCACTGCTTATAACGTCCGCCATGTTTGTGTTTGAACTTCTGTGAAGATTGATGGGTGAGGTCTATCTTAAGAGCCAATAGGAGACCTCGATGCATTATTTCCCCTCCTCCTCATTAGCATTCTGTGCGACTAGTGCGACTAGTGCGACTAGTGCACATTTGGGATCCACTAGTGCGACTAGTGAACATTTTAAGCCCGACTAGTTCACTAGTGGAATTTCAATGTATCTCACTAGTTAACTAGTAAAGGGCAAGGGTCACTAGTTAACGTGTAGACATTTTGAGCCCCACTAGTTAACTAGTAAGGCCAAAAGACGCGTCAACTAGTTAACTAGTGAACCTTTTGCCTTTACTAGTTAACTAGTGAGTGATTCTGGGTGCGACTAGTTAACTAGTGCAGACAAATGTATGCCACTAGTTAACTAGTTGTGCTTATTTTGTGTAACTAGTTAACATGTCAGAGCTTTTGCAGCGCACTAGTTAACATGTAAGACTTTTAGCGTCACTAGTACGGTCAGAGGGTCACTAGTTCATGAAAAAGCTTACATGTTGATACTTTGGTGCAACTAGTGCTGCTCCTGGCGTCACTAGTAAGGCTTATGTGCTAACTAGTCGGACAAAAGTGCCACTAGTCGCTGAAAAAGTGACTAGTGTAATGTTTTATTGAACTAGTAAAGCAGAATGCCAAACTAGTTTGACCATATATCTAACAAGTGAAATCAAAGAGCCAACTAGTGTAGACAGCTGCCGTCTGATATCAAGGATGTGGAATAAATACTAAAATGGCTTGCCATAGACTTTGAAACAATTCACTAGTTAACTAGTTGCACGTACGCGTCAACTAGTAAGTCATTGTGTTGAACTAGTGAGAAGAAAAGCACAACTAGTGGGCTCAAAAGATCCACTAGTTTAAGACAAAGCCATACATGTTGAATCAATAGCTAACTAGTCGTGTACAGTTGCTCACTAGTGCAACAAAAGCCAAACTAGTTGAAGGAAAGGTCTTACATGTAAGAAAAATGTGCAACATGTAAGGTCAAAGTCTAACATGTTGATAACAAAGCCTGACTAGTGAGAAGAAATGCCCTCCACTAGTTAACTAGTAAGACAAACATCTCTGTCACTAGTTTACTAGTGACTCCTCTAAGGCTCCACTAGTTAACTAGTGAGATAAAGTGTGTGTAACTAGTTAACTAGTAAGGCAAAAACCATTGCACTAGTGTAGCTAGTGGACACTTTGGACCTCACTAGTTAACTAGTGCACATTTTGAGCCTCACTAGTTAACTAGTAAGGTCAAAGGAGGCGGCAACTAGTTAACTAGTGAACATTCTGCCTTCACTAGTTAACGTGTAAGCTTTAATATGTATCCACTAGTTAACTAGTCGCCGTTCATATGGCTCACTAGTGAACGTGTATGGCATACACGTTCACTAGTGAGCCATATGCAAATGAAGCAGGCGGGACCCAGATTCTGATTGGTCAGTTCAGCTCTGAGGGAGAGCCTTAGGGGGCGTTCTCCTGCAATGTTTTTAGCAACGTCTCGAAGACGTGAGGTGCATCAGTCGGGTATTCATTGCCTACTGTTAAAATATTGTCCGTGGGAAGTCAGTCAGTGTGTGTTTTGCCTAGAAAAATACATGTTTCTGTTTCTGCTTTGCTCCGCGTTCTGTGTGTGTTTTTGTTGGTGCGAGTGTGCGTATGCTTGTGTGAGAGAACACCGGCACTCGAGACACAAAAGTAGCGGATATGATCGTGGGACATATTATCAGCGGTGCCCACGAAATGAATAAAGCTGAAACACTGGACAGATCTTAAAACCAGGGTAACGATAGATCCGTATGATGATAAACAACCTCTCCATATTTGCCTTAGACTAATATTTACGGAAGTCACGGCGATCTCTCAAAGCTGTGATCCGAAGAGGGTTACTTCCTCTTTCTATCCATCACTAATGTCCGTCCTTCTGTTATCATAGTTCTATTCTAATCCAGCACCTTTCAAATTGCAGCTTAATAAAATGTTTTAAAGAGGATCTATATTCCTGTCTGCAGTCCTAAGGCAACTTTCTAATTTTAACAAAGTATTCAATGTTCTTACCTAATTTGATATACAGTCATATGATCATAATTACAACAATACTTTTGTTTTATATTTTTGTAAATATGGTCATATGACTGTATTTTAAACACAGTGTATTTAAGCTCTTAAAGAAACAATTTGGGCTGGGTGGCGCTCTATATCTTAGGGCCAATAGGAGACCTCGATGCATTATTTCCCCTCCTCCTCATTAGCATTCTGTGCGACTAGTGCGACTAGTGCGACTAGTGCACATTTGGGATCCACTAGTGCGACTAGTGAACATTTTAAGCCCGACTAGTTCACTAGTGGAATTTCAATGTATCTCACTAGTTAACTAGTAAAGGGCGAAGGGTTCACTAGTTAACGTGTAGACATTTTGAGCCCCACTAGTTAACTAGTAAGGCCAAAAGACGCGTCAACTAGTTAACTAGTGAACCTTTTGCCTTTACTAGTTAACTAGTGAGTGATTCTGGGTGCGACTAGTTAACTAGTGCAGACAAATGTATGCCACTAGTTAACTAGTTGTGCTTATTTTGTGTAACTAGTTAACATGTCAGAGCTTTTGCAGCGCACTAGTTAACATGTAAGACTTTTAGCGTCACTAGTACGGTCAGAGGGTCACTAGTTCATGAAAAAGCTTACATGTTGATACTTTGGTGCAACTAGTGCTGCTCCTGGCGTCACTAGTAAGGCTTATGTGCTAACTAGTCGGACAAAAGTGCCACTAGTCGCTGAAAAAGACTGACTAGTGTAATGTTTTATTGAACTAGTAAAGCAGAATGCCAAACTAGTTTGACCATATCTCTAACAAGTGAAATCAAAGAGCCAACTAGTGTAGACAGCTGCCGTCTGATATCAAGGATGTGGAATAAATACTAAAATGGCTTGCCATATGCCATAGCTACTAATACAACAACAACTACTACTACTACAACCACTACTACTACTACTACTACTACTACTACTACTACTACTACTACTACTACTACAACTAGAGCTACTACAACAACAGCTACTACTTGTACTTCAGTATACTACTACGTACATTTGATATCTAACTCATTCAGCCTACTTTTCAACTATTAAATCATTCAGCTATTTCAGGACATTGAGGCTATACATTTAGTTGTGTATACCTTTTTTAACTTATATTTTAAATATTAAGCTTCGTCGCTATTTTTCCTACTCTTCCAGTTTTACATTTCACTTTCAAGTTGTCCAACAGTCAGTGCAGTTTGAGCTTTAATAATTGTGATTCAAATCATTTCACTTTTCTGCATTTCTCCGCTAAGTTCAGCAAAACACTTACTTGGTCTCTGTAGCTAAAAGCAGCTACAGAGACCATTCAGCTAATAACATATTCAGCTTTTTTTTCTCCATTTTTTCCAACACATTTGCGCAGCTTACAGCATTCACACGCATTTTCAGCAGGAAATGCATTTTCTAGTTAAACTAAAACATTTATTATACTCATTGACATATACTTCTACTTCTACCTTTAGTTGACTCATTAATGCTTAGTTTTAAGGCAACCATAACTTTGTTGGTGCTGCACTGACAAATTACTTTATCATCATGAAAGCATTTCACAAAATGGAATGTTGAATGTGTGTCTTTGTTGTGGGTGTTTGTTGCTATACTGTATATAGTCCGTATGATATCAGTTAGGCCTGATGAAACACTAGAACAAAAGAAAATGGAGGCTGTCATCTTTTAAAAGCTGTTAAAAGTGTGGAGGGAAGGCCAAAAAGGTAGAGACATACTGTATGTGTACGTAGTCTGACAAAACCAAATATTATCTTGTGGTATCTTCAATGAAAGCTACATGTGATGGGCTTATAAAGTCCTCATTTATTTTACAGCCCAAGAACATTTCCTATTTGGTTTGATGAGCCGTGCACAACCATGTTGATGAGAGATATGACGTGTGTATGGTCCAGTGACTTGATGAAAGAATTATTTGAAGGAAACAGAACATGAATATCTCACTGGGAACCTCAATAATTAAAGAAATCGTTTTGTAACTTTTAACAACTTGTGAATATGTGTTTGAGATATATAATAAATTAGTTGTACAGGGAATGAAAACTGTTTTGTATCTGAAATAAATAGTACATTGCAAATAATAAAGTACAAGAAAAATATAAATGTTTAAAGTTTAAATTGAAAGGGTAACAATAATCCGCCAGCAAGTACAGGTTAGTCAACAGGTTGCAATTGCCTGTATCTTTCAAAAATGGCTGACTCGTGGTTGATGACTACACATTCCCTATAGTGAGTCTGATTCACCAGTTAGCAGAGATAGAACACTGCACGTCCAAAAAAAAAAAGTTGCACACTCTAATATTTCGTTGGACCGCCTTTAGCTTTGTACGGCACGCAATCGCCATGGCATCATTTTGATAAGCTTCTGCAGGCCAATAATTTGACCCTTCTCAAACTGATTAACATCCTTTCCACAACCACAGGATATGTCTTCCGACATGGTTCATTCAGGAAATGAGAAGCTAAACAGCTAGGGTTAAATAACTTGTTGCCAGCTGAAACATATTAATCACTGCAGTAATTATCCAATGGAAGGCTCTTAGCGATTTGCTTAGTTAACGGGCAGTGTACATGGATGTTAATATTTATTCACCTGCTGTTTCACTGGCTGGGTCTCTGTGATGGCACACAGAGAGTGCTCCCCCTGCAGTGACCTCAGGTCCTCCCCCTCTGCTCGGTGGCGTCCCCCTGTGTGTACCCCTCCACTGCTGGGCCTCTGCTGGATGGGACAGCACAACCCCTGCACTGTGACAGGAACAATGATGAGAAGAGGAGTGGACCCAGGTACACCCCAACAAAGACACGCCTTTTTGTTATCCTGGCTCCCGAATGGTGGAACGAGCTTCCCACTGATATCAGGACAGCAGAGAGTCTACATCTTCCCTCGCAAACAGAAGACCCACCTGTTTCGCTAATACCTTGGCAAAAAATTATTAATAAAAAAACACTTAAGGGTGTAACATATGCACCAGAACTTGATCTGATCTTAATGGTTTGAAGTGAATATGTCAGCACTGTTCTTGTTCGTTTGAATCTTTATGGTTTATTGCAACTATTGTAAGATGCTTTGGATAAAAGCGTCAGCTAAATGCTATGTAATGTAAAAGATTACAAGTGAGCATATTTTGAACATTGCATATTTTGAACATAGCATATTTACCTCTTAAGCAGTGGTGATACTAACAGCATTATAATTATAGTATTGGTTTTCTTTTTTGTCAGTGTTTTACCTACAGAATATGGTGGATGAGCGCTGAGGTTTAGAGCATCTGGTAGCTTTGTACAGAGCCTAGATAATTGACGATTCAGTTTACCTGACAGCAGGGTAAAGTGGTGGATATTTTCTAAATACAGCTTTTTATAGATGACCTATATATTATTCTGGTAGTGCCCCCATCCCTGTACATTGCACTGTACATTTTGAATTATAGATCAATATATTCAGAATCAGAAATCCTTAATTAGTCCCACAGCAAGGAAAATAAAATGTTCCAGCAAAAGTGGCATAGCAGGTAAAAAAGAATGGCATGTAATAATAGAGAATGAGCTAACATATTAATCTAAGAAGAAAAGCAAATAAGTAAGTACAAATCCATGGCTAAAAATGATGAGCAGCAACTTCAGAATTTAGAGACATATGTAATGTAAAGTGTTGAGACATTATGTAAAAAGAAAATGTGTAAACAAAAATGCAAAAAATATGTCTTTCACATAAAGGTGATTATTGCAGTGTACCTACCCAGTTAAGCCCTGAGCCTGTTTTCAGGTCTCAGGCTCAAAAATGACATTCCCAGAACAAATGACTATATCTTCCTTCTAAAAGGGGTAAATTAATAATTTTTTCTCAAAGCAATGATACCTGTGAGTTGGATGTAGAAGAGTCAGAATCAATATAGATTTTTTTTATTTTAAAGTAAATTCAGATTGAACATAGTAAAAAAATGTAAATTATAGTGTCCGTCCAAAAGAAAATATATTACTTATAGTGAAAACCATCCTTGAATGATGGGATAGTAGACTAAAAGCTTTAGGAATCCAAACTATAACATATAATAAGTACCCTGTATCAAGATTGATGCAAAACAAGTTAAATCTGACCTTTTAAGAGAATTTAGCAACAAAAAAACCCACTTCTGGGGTCATTTGGGTGCATTTTCCATATCTCTGGCCCCCCTCGTTCGATTTTGATGATTGACATCTCTTTTTAACCGTTAGAGCCAATAGAATCAAGGGGAAGTTCCTAAAATCCATCTAAACATTACCCATTGAAACATTAGACACAAACTGTGTCTCAGGGCTTCTTAGATTAGGGTCCTCTCGGGTTTAACAGGTTAAGCACAGACCCGCCCTTCACCTATGTAGGGCTCGACGTGTTTGGACCTTGGTCTGTCAGTGCACGAAGAACCCATGGAGGTCAAGCCAACAGCAAGCGGTGGGCGGTCGTCTTTGTGTGCATGAGCTCACGAGCAATACACAGGTGCTGGAATCGATGGATTCTTCCAGCTTCATTAATGCTTTTTTAAGATGCTTTCTTTCCATCAGGGGGCCCGTGAAGCAGTTCAGATCAGACTGCGGAACCAATTTTGTGGGAGCCGCAAAGAACTCCAAATTGAATCCAAAGGGTGCAACAACGAGCAGATTGAGAACTACCTGACAACCCTCGAAAGGGGCGAGACCGGTGGCAGAATAGGTAAGTGAATTGTGTGAATACTCAACCAACGGCAGATGGGAGCTCCAGGTTGAGCGGTTTCGGTTAGAGCCACAGCAAAGGGCAGATTCCAGGTCCTGGTTGGTTCTTTCAGTTTGGCCATTGGACTGGGGTGATAACCAGAGGTTAAGCTAACAGAGGCGCCTAAAGAATGACAAAATGCTTTTTATACCTGGGAAGTGAACTGAGGGCCCCGGTCGTACACAATTTCAGCTGTATTCCACGTACGCGGAAAACGGGATCAATGAGGAGTTGGGCGGACCCCAGGGCAGAGGGGAGCTTGGGCAGACTTTGACAAACGGTCAACAATTGTAACAATAGTGGTTTTACCTTCAGAGGGAGGCAGTCCAGTGACAAAATCCAAGGCGATATGGGACCAGGGTCGGCTCGGAATGGCGAGAGGCTGGAGCATTCCGGCTGGGGATTGGTGGGAAGCCTTGTTTGTAGCACAGATGGAACATGCTGAGACAAATTCCTTAGTGTCTTTTCCAAGGTCGTCCACCAGAAAAGCAGTTTGATAAGGGAAATGGTGCGATTCATCCCCGGATGGTTAGCAAAACGAGAGCTGTGAATCCACTGAAGGACCTGGGAACGGGCAGATTCGGGGACAAACTGGCGGTTAAGGGGGCCTTTTCCAGGGTCTGGCTGTTGTTCTAGTGCAGTGGTCACCAACTGGTCGATCGCAAAGTTTTTAGATGTAAGCCTATCATCCACCACCCCGTTAGCAGGTGCCACTTGATTGACGTATCTTTGAGACATTCCCTGTCGCTCCCGAAAATAATAGACTGACTTAAAGTGATGATGCATATTTTGGAACTCACTGCACTTATGGTAGATACCAACTACAACAAATGAACATATTTTACTGTGATTTAATCGTAATAAAAATTTCTAAATTATGCCGGAAAACTACATACTGATACCGGTTAGTAAAAACCATGAATTAATGCTTTGACAAGTGTGCAGACAAGACGGCAGGTGAAAAACCTTTTAAAATGCGTGTTTTCGGATCGATCAAGCTAAGCTAACGTTGTATCTGCTCCGTCCTCTCTCAAAACAATGTCATACAGACAGAAATAAAGCAGCGACTCGATTCGCCATGACACAGACAGTCTGTGGTTTGTACATGTTTAACTTTTGTCCAGTTTTTGAACAGATATGAGGACTGAGCTCTGTGTGCTAACAGCTAACGGCTGATGTTTTGGTTTTCTCATTCAACGTCAGTGGCTGAGATCCTCACCGCTGATTGACTACTGGCGAACGCGTCATTCGCATCAACCGCGTCTGTCCATTCTTATTATACATCCATGGTCGGTCCGCGTCTTTGCATTGACTTTACATGTAATCGCACCGCCCCCAAAAGTCGCATCGTGTCTGGTGTGAACGCACCAATGTTCTATGCAGTTCTCTGTTACCCACGTCGTAATTTTGCTCTGCAGGGGATAGACGGCGAGAAAAGAAAGCAGAGGGATGAAGGATGTTGTTAGAACCAGCAGTTTGCGACACGACAGCCCCCACTCCTGTGTCGGAAGCATCTGCTTCCACCACAAACTGCTTACTTGGATCTGGCTGGATGAGAATGGGAGCAGAAGTAAACAGAGACTTGAGTTTGTGAAAAGCCAGATTAGCATCTGGGGGCCAGGAAAACTTTATGTTAACAGAGGCAAGTCTGGTGAGGGGAGCAGCAACCTTACTCTAATCCTGGATGAAGCGAGGGTAGAAGTTAGCAAAACCCAGGAACCTCTGCAACTCCTTACGAGTGGAGGGGACCGGCCACTCCGCCACAGCCTTGATTTTTCCAGGGTCTGCTTCCAACTTGTCTCGTCGGATGATGTAGCCCAAAAAACTATCCCGTTCCTGGTGAAATTCACACTTCTCCGTCTTAACAAAGAGTTTATTCTCGAGCAGTCTCTGTAGCACCTGGCAGACGTGGGTCTCATGTTCCTCACGGTTCTTGGAGAAAATCTGAAAATCGTCAAGATACACAAATACAAAGTGGTTCAGGACATCTCGCAGAATATCGTTAACCAGGGCCTGAAATACTGCTGGGGCGTTAGTGAGGCCAAAGGGCATGACGAGGTATTCAAAATGACCTAATGGGGTCTTGAAGGCTGTTTTCCATTTGTCGCCTTGGCGGATGCGTACCAGGTGGTAGGCATTTCTAAGGTCGAGTTTAGTAAAAATGGAAGCACCTTGGAGGGGTTCAAAGGCCGAATTGAGAAGTGGTAAAGGGTACTTATTTGCTATGGTAATGTTGTTCAAACCTCGAAAATCAATACATGGCCGAATGACTTATCCTTCTTGCCCACGAAGAAGAATCCAGCACCCAGAGGGGAGGAGGATGGGCAGATGATTCCTGCAGCCATGGAGTCTGTGATTTACTTCTCCATTGCTTCCCTCTCAGGCCGAGACAGATTATAGAGCCGACTAGTGGGTAATGGTGATCCAGGGAGGAGGTCAATAGCACAGTCGTAGGGCCCGTGGGGAGGAGGAGAGAGAGCCTTGTCCTTATTGAAGACCTCCCTCTGGTCATGGTAGATCTCAGGCACACCTGAGAAATCAACAGGAACAGAGGAACATGAGACAGGACTGGGTGAAACCGAGACAGGGGGCAAGGTAGACTGCAAACAATTAGAGTGACCGAAACTATCCCATTCCAAAATCCTACCACCTGGTGAGGATTGTGAGTACTAAGCCAGGGGTAACCAAGACCAGAGGGGTCGAAGGACCAGATATTACCTTAAGCTGGATGCGCTCACGATGATTGCCGGATGATGATCAGGGTTATGGGGCTTATCTGCTCAGTTACCTTTGAGATCTCCCTTCCATTTAAGGCAAATGCTGTTATAGGTCCTTCCAGGGGTTCTAAGGTAAGACCCAGCTGTGTGGCAAGCTCGCGGCCCAAAAAGCTGTCCACTGCACCAGAATCAATGAGAGCTTGAAGAGGTAATGTGAGGGAGTTGGCACAGAGCTTAGCAGGTGCTAGGAAACGGACTAATGTTAGGGGTTTAGGAGGTACCGGCTGTGGGCTCGCCAGGGCCCCCAAGTTCACTGACGAGCGCCTGCGTTTGGGCGTCTTGGACAGCTAGCTAGGAAATGGCATGGGTGACCACAATAGAGGCACTCACCAGCCGTGATCTGATGGAGACGTTCTTCAGGGGACAGATGGGCACGACCAAGCTGCATAGCCTCCTCCTTAGCGGCTGGGGGCAAGCTTGGCCGCGAAGTGGGTTGAGTGTGAGGCCTAAAGACAGAGGGAACATAATTAGGTGATGGATCTGGATTGATGGGCAAGGCTGGAGGAGAACGCTGTGCCCTCTCAGCGCGGCGCTCCCGCAGCCGGCTGTCGAGGCGAGATACCAGGGTAAACCGTGACTGTAGATCTGTTGGCTCATTTCTGGAAGCTAGCTCGTCCTTGAGTTGGTCCTTCAGTCCTCTGACACAGCCTTTAATGCCGCCTCGTCCCACCGAGCCTCTGCGAACAAGGTCTGGAACTCTATGGAGTAGTCTGCTACAGTTCTGGTTCCCTGTTTCAGACTAAGCAAACGATTTGCTGCAGAGCCAGAGTAATTAGGGTGGTCAAACACAGCAGAAAGATTTTCTGAGAAATTCTCAAATGATATTGTCTCATAGTCCACGGAGGAACTCCCTGCAGTCTCCTGCACGAGGTCCACCTGCAGTCTCCTACACCGGGTCCAGCTGCAGCCTCCTGCACCGGGTCCACCTGCAGCCTCCTGCGCCGGGTCCAGCTGCAGTCTCCTGCACCGGGTCCACCTGCAGTCTCCTGCACCGGGTCCACCTGCAGCCTCCTGCACCGGGTCCAGCTGCAGTCTCCTGCACCGGGTCCACCTGCAGCCTCCTGCACCGGGTCCAGCTGCAGTCTCCTGCGCCGGGTCCACCTGCAGTCTCCTGCACCGGGTCCAGCTGCAGTCTCCTGCGCCGGGTCCACCTGCAGTCTCCTGCACCGGGTCCAGCTGCAGTCTCCTGCGCCGGGTCCACCTGCAGTCTCCTGCACCGGGTCCAGCTGCAGTCTCCTGCACCGGGTCCACCTGCAGTCTCCTGCACCGGGTCCACCTGCAGTCTCCTGCACCGGGTCCACCTGCAGCCTCCTGAACCGGGTCCAGCTGCAGTCTCCTGCACCGGGTCCAGCTGCAGCTTCCTGCACCGGGTCCAGCTGCAGTCTCCTGCACCGGGTCCACCTGCAGCTCCTGCACCGGGTCCAGCTGCAGTCTCCTGCACCGGGTCCACCTGCAGTCTCCTGCGCCGGGTCCACCTGCAGTCTCCTGCACCGGGTCCACCTGCAGTCTCCTGCACCGGGTCCACCTGCAGCCTCCTGCGCCGGGTCCAGCTGCAGTCTCCTGCACCGGGTCCACCTGCAGCCTCCTGCGCCGGGTCCACCTGCAGCCTCCTGCACCGGGTCCACCTGCAGTCTCCTGCACCGGGTCCACCTGCAGTCTCCTGCACTGGATCCACCTGCTCCACTCTACGTGGCACTTGGAGACGTTACGACAACCAGCACTGGTGTGGAGGCTTGTGTCTTCTTTCATTGTCACCCATCTGGATGTGAAAGTCTTACAGATTGCATATTTAAGTAGTTTTTTTTGTGCTAAATCTCTCTTTAAAGGTCAATTTTCACTTGCTTTGCATCAATCTTGATACAGGGTACTTAGTATATGTTATAGTTTGATTCCTAAAGCTTTTAGTCTACTATCCCATCATTCAAGGGTGGTTTTCACTATAAGTAATGTTTTTTTTTTTACTATGTTCAATCTGAATTTACTTTAAAATAAAAACATCTATATTGATTCTGACTGTTCTACATCCAACTCACAGGTTTATCATTGCTTTGAGAAAAAGATGATTAATTTACCCCTTTTAGAAGTGAAGTTATGGTCATTTGTTCTGGGAATGTCATTTTCGAGCCTGAGACCTGGAAAACAGGCTCGGGGCTTAACAGGTTAAGCGATCAGCCGGCAAATCAGCCATCTTCTGCTCCTCCTGCCTCCCACGTAACTTGCGGCAGGTTACACAGTTGTAGATGGCGCTGCTGATGGATCGTTTTCCCCGAACGACCCAAAATCCGGCAGCCCTCACGGCTCTTTCCGTGAAGTGCCTTCCTTGGTGATGAACTTGCTCGTGAAAGTGTCTAATTAGTAGTGTGGCAATATGATGTCTGCCAGGAACAAGTACTGGGTGAGATTCGTCAAAGGTTATTCTTGTTTTTTCCAGACGACCACCAACAAGAAGACCATGTGAGTCCATGAAGGGGGAAAGTTTGCTGAGTGGACTCTGTTTTGAAAGAGGCTTTTCATCCTTGATGCAACTGATCTCCTCTTCATATACTTCACTTTGAACAGCGAGAATGATCGTAATTTTGGCTTGGTCAAGTTGCTGCTTAGTTAGTGGCCTTTTGCCATTCACGGCAAGTGCTGTCTTTGGCAACTTGAATGAATGAGTGAGCAACGTGAGAAAGCCGGGAAATGGCTCTTGAGAGGGATCTCCAACTAGAGAACCGCTCAAAGCGTGCACTGAATGTAGCCAAGCACCACCTTAGTATCAGAGAAGAACTTGACGTCATCTAATTTAGTGTCCAACTCCTCCAGAATGACCTCTGCCACCTGAACTGCAAGTACAGCTGCACAAAGCTCAAGCCTAGGAATAGTGAGATCCGGTTTGGCGGCAAGTTTCGCCTTTCCCAAGATGAACCCCACTTCACTCTGTCCTTCTGCGTTTGTCACTTTGAGGTATGCGATGGCACCGATTGCCTTGGTGGACGCGTCACAGAAGACACACATTTCCCTCTTATGAGCTCCAGAGAATGAAAGCGATGTGTACATCCGAGGAATTTTCAAACCCTGAAGATCTTCCAAGGAGTTCTTCCATCTTAGCCATTCCTCCAGTTTCTCTTTAGGGAGAGGTGCGTCCCATTCACAGCCATCAGTTGTAAGCTCCCTCCTGGAAAAGCTCTCATGACTTCCGCGTTGTTGGAAGCAATCTTGTGCAGTCTAAGATTGGACTGGGCCAACATTTCTTGAGCCTTTTTCAGAACATCAACGGCCTCCGTTGCCTTGGAGAATGATTTCGACCCGTTGTCCATGTAGAAGTGCCGTACCACAAACTGTCTTGCTGCGGTGCCAAACTCCTTTTCACCCTCCATGGCCGTCCTCTTCAGTCCGTAGATGGCCACAGCTGGTGAGGGACATTGCCGAACACATGGACTTTCATGCGGAACTCCATGACCTCGTTGTGGAGCTGGTGGTCACGAAACCACAGGAACCAAAGGTAGTCAAGGTGATCTTCTCTGACTAAGAAGCTGTGGAACATTTGCTGGATGTCTGACATTACTGCAACTGGCTCAGTCCTGAAGCGGATGAGGACCCCAAATAGACTGGTTTTGAGGTCTGGTCCCGTAGGAGAACATCATATAGAGAAACGTTTTTGTGTTTAGCACTCGCATCAAAAACAACCCTGATTTGTCTCGGTTTCTGTGGATGGTAGACACCAAAACTTGGTAAGTACTAGCACTCTTGGTGCTCTTTCAGTGTGGAAGCAGGTTCTGCATGCCCGTTGCTGAAGATCTTCTTCATAAAGTCCACAAAGTGGCCCTTCATCTCAGGTTTCTTTGTCAAAGTCCGGCGGAGTGACGATTGAGAGCTTGTTCATGATTGTTAGGTAGACGTTGTCTAGGAGTGCGAAAAGGGAGGGGGGCCACCCAACTGTTGCAATCATTCTTTGAGAACTCTTTGTCCATTATGTGGAGGAAGGTCTCCTCTTCAACTGAAGGTGGAAGTTTTTCTTCATCGTCCAAAGACTGAGAGAAGATCATTATCCACAGAAACTCTTACTTAGGTCGCATTCACACCTTATAGTCCGTTTTCAGGTGCGCACCAGACGACAGTTTGTTACATTGTTACATTTTTCAGAAGGTTCGGTTTGCGTTCACACGGGCAAAACTCAAACGGACTATAAACTTTAAACACAAGTCATGTGCACGGAAATGCTGTTCAACCATTGGTTAGACATTAAGGGGGTAAAAACGCAAATCCCGACAATTTCTACCGGAGCCTCCGCCATGGAGCATCGGCACTTTCGGCAGGTTATTTTCATGCTGCTGTTAATCTGGAGATCAACAGACTCTAGCGGCCCGCGCATATGATTATATAATCAGACAACGTCCGTTAAAAACAATTATAACATAATAATAATAATGAGAGACGTTCTGCAGTCAAGAGGAGGTTTCACAGACGACAGGTGGCTCTGACTTTGATGTATAGTTGACGGAGCATTTTTACTGTTACGACACTGTTCAACACTTCATTCTGCTTCACTCTTTAACTAAACAACCGCGGATGTCTTCAAAATCTTTAGCGAAAGAGTCTTTCGCTAAAGATTTTGAAGACATCCGCGTTCTTGTGACGCGTAAATACTACACTTCCTATGTTTTGGTGCGGACTGTGTTCACACCAGCGATGAACCGCTCCAGAGTTCACTAGCAAGTGCTCCGAGACCACCTCTTTTAGGCGGACCAGAGTCCGGTTGTTTAGTTCACTTCAGAGGTCTCGGACTGAGTTCACACCAACCCAAACGAACCGCACCAAGCGGCTAAACGCACCAGGGTTCGATTCAACCGGACTATACAAGGCTGGTGTGAATGCGACCTTAGAAACCGAATGGCACGTGGGAATAAATTAGGCTTTGTGACTCTGGACTGCAAAAGCATAAAAGGCCCCTGGTGGCCCTTTTTTCTCTCCTTTGGCTCTGCTGTCATGGGCGGTGGTACAGGTTGGCTGGATAACTTATTATATGGATACATTGCTCTCAGTTCTGCTAGTATTTTATGCTCACTTACTGCTTCCTTGAAGATTGTCCTGAAGCTCAGCAGTGTTCCAAAACCTCTTTGTGTGGTGACTAGGGCAGAACCTGAATTGTTTGTATGCCACAAGGTAAGCAATTTTTAACCTCCATTTAACCATTGCTTTTAGGTTCACCTGCTGCTGTTTTGTTTTTGCCGTTTGATCCTTTTTGTTTAACTTGTTTCAGTGGTTTCTGTTGCTTCTGTCCTTGAGTGTTGGTCACTGGGGGGTCACCCTCACTGTCTGCTGTGGTGAAGAGATTTGGCAGCACCCTAGTGTCATGTAAAGTAGCCTGCCCCCCCATTAACTGGCCTCAGCCCCCCTTAGTTTAGATTTTCTTCTTTTTGCTTTCACATAGACTTTTAATATTAGATTTTAAGTAAATATTTAAAAACAATTTGTGTAATAAAGATAATTTTAACTGAATATTTCTTGCTTGTTGTTTTCTAATCAAGGATTTTTATCTTGCGGCAACATTTCCTTTTTTTAAAACAAATTCCCTGCTGAAATCTTTAGAGAGAAGCCCAGAGACGGACCACCAAGCAGAGTCAGTAACGCTGTCAGGGCTTTGGTGTCTGTGGGGACCTTTTCCGTCTGCCCTGGGACCATCCAGGTTCACGGCTAGCACTTTTTACAAGCCCTTTAACGGCCTGACACATTTTACAGAAAAACAGAAGGAGCACACCTCTAGAACTGATTTCGTTTCAGTGACTTGGACAAGAAGGTTATCAACAGCATTTGAACAGAAAGCATGTGTGTGTGTGTGTGTGTGTGTGTGTGTGTGTGTGTGTGTGTGTGTGTGTGTGTGTGTGTGTGTGTGTTGTGAGTGTGTGTGAGTTTGTGTGTGTGTGTGTGAGTGTGTGTGTGTGTGTGTGTGTGTGTGTGTGTTTGTGTGAGAGTGTGTGTGTGTGTGTGTGTGTGTGTGTGTGAGTGTGAGTGTGTGTGTGTGTGTGTGAGTGTGTGTGTGTGTGTGTGTGTGTTTGTGTGAGAGTGTGTGTGTGTGTGAGTGTGGTGTGTGGGTGTGTGTTTGTGTGTGTGAGTGTGTGTGTGTGTGTGTGTGTGTGTGTGTGTGTTTGTGTGAGAGTGTGTGTGTGTGTGTGTGTGTGTGTGTGTGTGTGGTTTGGACCTTCAGCTACTCAAACAACCATACACGTTCTGTCTGCTCTTACCTGCTCTCCTTCACAAGTCTCCCAGCAGGGCTCTATGAGGAATCATTATGCTCATCTCGAATGAAATAACATGTTGTAATGTTCCTGAACATGGATCCACACCCAAACACTGATTTTACCCACAGCTTACTCTGTGCCGCTCAGTTGTTGCTGAGAGACTGTGAGCTCACTCTCCATTTGTTTGTGGTTGGTAGGGGTGTTAGGGGGTGGGGGCTGGCTAAGGTGTCATAGTTTTCTACTGTCATAGTAACAAGCCTTTGTTTGTGTGACACAATGGCAATATTGATGATATTTTAACAAGGCGTTATGGGATTTAACCTGCAGGTTAGTATGTTGTTCCAGCTCCACAGTGGGCTGAAACAGAACAGCTGATGGAGTCAGTGTGAGAGCTTTGTTTGACCTCTGGTGTGTTTCCTCCCTTTCCCCGGGTCACTTGGTGGGAACATGGCAGCAGCAGTCACTGAACACATTGCCTCTCTGTCAGTCCTCTGGCTGTTAAAGAGTGATACAGGATCCAAGCCCACAGCAGTATACGCTCAGGCACCAGGCCTTATGGTTATTAAGGAGAAGGAGGCAGTAACATAACCAAGCCAGGCGTGGCATATTGAAATACAAATAAATTATGATTTATGGATTTGTTGTTAAAAGGCCTAAATTGTGATTTCTTTTTCATTTTGACTTTATTCTCAAAGTGAAAAGTACAAAAGAATCGTACTATATTCATTTCTTTCCATTTATGCCCTTTTAATACTTGTCCATATTCATTCCGTCTGATTGTCTGATCGCTAACATTATGTTACCACAATCTTCTTTATGAAAACCAAATATCCAGCAGACACAGGCTTCGGTGCCTCCAGCTGTTTCAAAGACATGAGAGGCCACTGCAGGGCCCTGCAGGGAGGGAGTGTGTACACACACTGATCCATGTGCACTGTACTGTGCACAGTATCAAGAGACTGCCTCATGAATCCAGGCCGCTATCAGCTCTGAGTAATAATTCAAAAGGCGCGAGAGTAGAATAAAAGGTCATGCGTGAGGAGTCATCCCAACATTACTCAGTGGATTGGGGCTCCTCTCTGAGGCTTTTATCACCACGTCATACTGATTTAACTTTAAAGGAGGACAGGTGCAGAAGGAATTCAAACAGTCTGCACTGCGTCTGTCTTCACTCTGACCTGCACTGGATCCAGCCGAAGGAGGGGTCGGGTTTTCTGTCTGTTTTCATTTACAAACCATTTACATCAGCAGCATGGAGCTTGCTTTTTGATGGTATCCAGGTGAGATCTGGTGCACAACACAGAAGCTCAGAATGATGTCTGATTGCATGTCTGTCCGTCCTGGGGGTGGGGGGTCGGGGGGAACCCTGCTCCTCCTGAGCTTTTTTCCATTTATTACACCGTTAAAGTTTGGGATTCTTTCCTGATCCGAATCAAGGGTCCAAGCACAGAGACTTTGGTATGCGGTTCATATTGAAAAGCCTTTTAAGGAAAATGTGCTATTGGCTATAAAATAAAACTGAGTGATCTTGACTAAAGAACACATTAATTCTTCTCAGAGCATGGATGCTTGGAATACAATACTACATGTTTTCACATATAGTCCTTTTTAAACAAATCAAGCTTTTGAAAGTGGACCAACAGAGAGGTGACTCGTTATTATTGTGTTGACGTTGTAGTTCCTCTGGAGCGCAGAAAATAGGCATGTTTCTTTTATGTCAGAGGATTCTTCACTTTTTCGTTTGATCAAGTTTGGTATTTTCTACCTTAATCTTATTTTCCTTTCAATAGAGACCATACTTTGGCTGACAAGGGCAAATACGCTACAACAGCCCAATACACTTTGATAATCGATACAAATAAAGAAACAGAAATGTGCCATAGGTATCAAAATTGTAAGTGTTTCGTCAGTATACAGTTGGCCAACTGTATAATCCTGAACGTCACCAACCGCTCCGGTCCCAGCTGTGTGCGTCACTTTTTAGTGTCCCCTGAGTGTCGTTGGGGTCCAGCCGACACCATATCCTGTCCTGTTGGGGGTCCCGCAGACACCTGCTCCGCCGGGTTTCCTGCCAACACCATATCCTGTCCTGTTGGGGGTCCCGCCAACACGTGCTCCGCCGGGTTTCCTGCCAACACCATATCCTGTCCTATTGGGGGTTCCGCCGACACGTGCTACGCCGAGGGTCCCGTTGACACCAGCCCATGTTCCGTCCAGGGTCCCGTCTACGCCTGACCCGCCAGGGGTTCCACCAGCTCCTGCTCTTGTTCCCAGTGCTCTGGCGATCCAGCTGACACCGGAGGGGCCCCATCGCGACCTACGCCGTTTTCCTGCCCGTCCTCCGGAGCTGTCCCGCCTCCGTCCTGCCTGTCCTCTGGAGCTGTCCCGGCGCTGCCTTCGCCCTCGAGCCGGGCCCCCTGACTTTCCCAGCCGCTGCCTTCTCCCTCGAGTCCGGCCCCCAAATTTACCCCGACGAGGCCTTCACCCCTGTCTTCGGCCCCTGAGTTTTCCCGTTGCTGACTTCCCTGCTCTGTTGCTGTTCCCCCGGGTCGTCCGCACGAGTCCCCCTTCTTGGCCTCTACCTTGCCCCCGGGCCGTC
>JAAKFY010000012.1:1892160-1907160 GCA_011823955.1 Dissostichus mawsoni
CTCACAGTCTGCAGCGATGACGCCAAGTAGAAGTATAAAGTAGCATAACATGAAAATAATCAAGTACAGTACAAGCACCTAAAACATTTGTACTTTAGTGCAGTGCTTGCTTGTACTTAGTTACTTCCCAGCCTGGAAACGGCACTGTAATAACCAATACAATTAAAAGATAAAAACTTAACCCTAAACTTTATGGAACATATTTGTAAATTATTAAAAGATATGAAAGGACTGTCTGGTGTTATTTTTCTTCTGTATTTAAGGAAGAGGTTACAGAAATTGAGCAGAATACAGGAAGTAAAATCGAGATGAATGACATGCTACATGAAACTGAGGTAAGGCTGTTTTCAATGATTTAGATCAGGGGTTCCCAACCTTTATTGTGCCAAGGATTTATTTATTATTTGTGTGTGTGTGTGTGTGTTGTGTGTGTGTGGTGTGTGTGTGTGTGTGTGTGTGTGTGTGTGTGTGTGTGTTGTGTGTGTGTGTGTGTGTGTGTGTGTGTGTGTGTGTGTGTGTGTGTGTGTAGAGTGTGTGTGGTTAACACGAAGCAGCCTGCAGTCACTCTTAAGCTGTTCTGATGAAGGTAAACACAGTGAAGGCGGTGCGTAAAAAGGCACAGCTCTTTACCCGCTGGTGCTGCACTTCTCAGAGGCGGAGTATACGTCCCGCTGCCTCCTGATGCTGCAGCCATTTCATGAAGTGAAGGAGGTGTTCCTTCTATAAAACAGCTGTGGGCAGCAGATACTGTGAGAGTCACATGACTTCATAGATCAAGGCAGACTGGTTCACAGACTCTCCTGTTTTGCCAATCCGGTGCTTAAACAAATAGCTCTACACCCCTGGCCGACATGTCCTTAAAATGAAGTCCGAGTTTGAAATATATCTCAAATAATGTATGCACTGCCATTTCCCCACAGAAACACAACAGTCTGCAATGAAACGGTAGTCTCCTGTGTGCTCCACTTCCTACTTGAAGCACCGGTAACTTTCTCGTGCGCACAAGAGGCTGAGACCTTAGGCTGAGCCGCCGAATCCCTCGGAACATCATAAAAGCCATTTTCAACGGTTTTCTGGTGAAAGATTAACGAGCTACTGGATGAAATAATATGACTGGTATAGGTGCGAAAATTAAAAAAACATTATGATAATATATTTTTATATATTTATAATTCTGCAAATATTACAATAAACTCACAGCTATTTCGCGGCCCGGCAGTAACACCTCCGCGGCCCGGTACCGTTCCGCGGCCCGGGGGTTGGGAACCCCTGATTTAGATCACACTCACCATCCCGGAGACATGTTCCTCCGCAGTCTCTGTCCGATCACTCTCCAACATGCACAGCTCTTAGAACTCACTTTAGAGATGAGCAGGCTTTATAGAACACACCTTCATCATCCTCCTCCTCTGTTTGCAGAGGAGCAGGCGATCTTAAAGTGGGCGGTCTGTTCTGAGGAAACGAAAGCTAACAAATACTGTGTGTGTGTGTGTGTGTGTGTGTGTGTGTGTGTGTGTGTGTGTGTGGTGTGTGGTGTGTGTGTGTGTGTGTGTGTGTGTGTGTGTGTGTGTGTGTGTGTGTGTGTGTGTGTGGTGTGTGTCAGGGTGGGATTTGCCATGGCCGTCGGGGGCGGGGCTTATATCCATGTAAATACTGTGGTGGAAACCAACTACAACAACATGAACATATTTTCACTCCGTCGACACAACAACGGCCCACAGACAGGCTGTGGTTTGGACTTGTTTAACTTTTGTCCAGTTTCTGAACAGATATGAGGAGCTGTGAGGAGTTGATTAAAGAGACTCTCGTACACACACACACACACACACACACACACACACACACACACACACACACACACACACACACACACACACACACACACAGTATTTGTTAGCTTTCGTTTCCTCAGAACAGACCGCCCACTTAAGATCGCCTGCTCTCCTCTGCAAACAGGAGGAGGAGGATGATGAAGGTGTGTTCTATAAAGCCTGCTCATCTCTAAAGTGAGTTCTAAGAGCTGTGCCTGTTGGTATGGGCTCAGAACAGTCTCATAATACACACATGCACACAGAAGGATTCACACTTGTGTTTTTCAATGCACACACAAATGTGATCCGTTTCATATTCATGTGAATAAAATCCAAACACAGAGAAAAGTTTTCCATGTGTATTTTTGATCCTCACATATTTGTTTTCCGTTTGAAACCTCTGCGCCTGCGAACACAACCCGCTTTCTGTGCACGGATCGCTGTGCATTCGTGTGTGGGTTTTTTGAGACTCCCCTGACGGTCACCCGATTCGTACTTGTAATTTTTTCTATCTATAGCCAATCAGATGTCTCCTTCATTCTAAGCCAATCACATGAGCGCGCCCCCACGAGGGTATGATCTCTTGCGTTCGTGACGTAACACTTCATATACGCATTTTGCGCTGTCCGAAGCTGACCGGTCCATGGAGCCTGCAGGCGCTAATCTCAGGACCGAAGGACCGTAGCAGTCATCTTTATTTTACGGTATTATTATTCAAAGATAAATAAGGAAGTGTGTGTTATATGAGAAGGCAGAGAGGCTTCAGTTCCGATTATTAAAATAAAGAGGCTTAATGTTTTCGATTGTATTATTTCACTATAGCTATGTGGACGGTATCAAGGTCCAATGTTGACAAAATTCATCAATAGCGGGTGTAACTAAAATACAAGATGTTGTGGTGACACGTTATAGGACATAATTCACCATTGAGGTTGTTGTGTTGCAACCCGGACCCGTTAGTGAGGGTACCGGGGTTTGATGTCATTCATGCTAGCTTATCAGACAGCGCAGCACATGTACTTACCTCCGAGAGATGAATGGATAATAAAGTGTGGAAGTCCATTCTGAATACACCGCCTCCGACTCCCTTTCATCGGCGCTACACTGGTGACCCTGACGTTTTTGTGAAAGTTTCCGAAGACTCAATGAACATGGCTGATCGCGATGTTTTTGTAAAGCTGCCGGAGTTTTGGGAGCATGCCGCGGCGGCATGGTTCGCACACGTGGAAGCACACTTTGCCTGCCGACAAGTCCGTGACGGGGATTTGAAATATTTCCACGTGGTGGCAGCGATGGGTAGCTCCACATCATCCAGGTTGGTGGGATTTATCGCAGACCCCCCACACCATGGCAAATATGAGGCGATTAAGGCCCTTCTCCTTAAGACATTTAGCTTATCTGCTAAGGAGAGGGCCCGCCAGATTCTGGACATTCAAGGCCTAGGAGACAGCAAGCCATCCCAGCTAATGGGGAAAATGCTGAATCTGCAAGGGGGGGAAGACCCCCGCGTTTTGTTCATGGAGATTTTCCTGCGCCACTTGCCTTCCCGGGTTCAGACGGCGCTAGCCAACACGTCCATCACGGAGCCTCGTGCCTTGGCTGAGGAGGCCGACCGTTTTTTCCTGGCTACCCAGCAGTCCGGTGCGGAGGCGCTAGCTGTGACGCTCAACACCCCCTCAACTGTTAAGAAGGCTTGGGGGAGGCGGGACGCGGCGGTGCCAAGCCGGTGTGGGGACACAGGGAAGTGTTTTTACCACGCGCGGTTCGGGGCCAGGGCGAAGATGTGTGTCGCTCCCTGCAGTTTCAAGCCTCCGGGAAACAGAGGAGCCGGCGCTCAGTAGTGGCCCTGAGCGTTGGCGGCACTAGCAGGCTTCTCTTCGTCAGCGACAGAGTCTCAGGAAGCTTGTTTCTGTGTGACACTGGAGCTCAACGGAGTGTGGTTCCTGCGTCGAGAGAAGACGTCGCTCGTGGGGGACATGGACCGCAGTTGACGACGGCTAATGGCGGCCCCATTCGCACGTACGGCGTGAGGCCTATGTGTTTGTGTATTGGAGGACAGCGGTTCAACTGGGATTTTGTGACGGCAGACATTTCGTTTCGTCATTTCGTCATTCATGCTAGCTTATCAGACAACTCAGCACATGTACTTACCTCCGAGAGATTAATGGATAATAAAGTGTGGAAGTCCATTCTGAATACACCGCCTCCGACTCCCTTTCATCGGCGCTACAATGTTTTTATTTATATATATATTATTTTTAATAATAATAATAATTAAAACTGCGGTCACAGACGTGCACGCAGTTGTGGGCGGGCCTTCGCGTCCGTGCGCCTGTCGGGGAGGGTAGCCGGTCGTCCCGGCGTCAAGCAGACGCGCGCGAGTCCTCAGAAATGAGCCGTTTCTCATTTCTCAAATGTTCACGTCCCGGACTCCTTGGTCCTCCGGCAGCGACCCGGAAACGGATGTGGGCGTGCCGCCTCGAAGGAAAACAAATGTCTCTAAAGCAGGGCTGTGGGAAGTAGGGGTGCTGAGGGTGCTGCAGCACCCCTGGTGGAGGACAGGGGATCTGCACTTCCACAAGATTAAATACAAATATAATACAAATATAATACAAAAAAAAAACGAATTTTCAGCCTTGATGTAACAACATTCATAATTAAGTAAAGATAACACCCTTTTCACCCCAGTTACATTTTCCATTTGCCCTGTACGATGGGCGCTGTAAGTGAGCTTACATGTTGATACTTTGGTGCAACTAGTGACGCCAGGAGCAGCACTAGTTGCACCAAAGTATCAACATGTAAGCTTTTTCATGAACTAGTGACCCTCTGACCGTACTAGTGACGCTAAAAGTCTTACATGTTAACTAGTGCGCTGCAAAAGCTCTGACATGTTAACTAGTTACACAAAATAAGCACAACTAGTTAACTAGTGGCATACATTTGTCTGCACTAGTTAACTAGTCGCACCCAGAATCACTCACTAGTTAACTAGTAAAGGCAAAAGGTTCACTAGTTAACTAGTTGACGCGTCTTTTGGCCTTACTAGTTAACTAGTGGGGCTCAAAATGTCTACACGTTAACTAGTGAACCCTTCGCCCTTTACTAGTTAACTAGTGAGATACATTGAAATTCCACTAGTGAACTAGTCGGGCTTAAAATGTTCACTAGTCGCACTAGTGGATCCCAAATGTGCACTAGTCGCACTAGTCGCACAGAATGCTAATGAGGAGGAGGGGAAATAATGCATCGAGGTCTCCTATTGGCTCTTAAGATAGACCTCACCCATCAATCTTCACAGAAGTTCAAACACAAACATGGCGGACGTTATAAGCAGTGGCGGCTGGTCTATAGAGGGCGCTAGGGCGCCGCCCTTCTTAAACCACACACAAAAACATTATTATTATAATAATAATAATTATAATAATAATAATCATAATAATCATCGTAATCATAATAATCATCATAATCATAAACAACCCTTAAATCAGGCTTTAGTTACACCTGAGTAAAATTCCGGGAAGGTGATTGTCAAGTGCCAACAATCAGGAGAGATATTTGATAGTTGGTGCTTGAGAAGACTAAACATTTATCTGCAGATCTCTATAAAGTATATTCATTACTCGTTATTCTCTAATAGTTATTTAAAGACTGTATATAATGGCTATTTTGCACATCCCCTTCAAGATTTCAAGATTTTCTAAGGTTTATTGACATATCATATACACAACTACGGTGTAGTTATGCAATGAATGAAAAACTTGGGTTGCAGGTTCCTCAACAGTGCATTACAAGACATCTATCAATATGTGTATACCTCCACCATTAAACTGTCATTCTGCACATTTCTTATACTATCTACATACATAAGAGTATAATTCATATGTATAATATCAGTTAAAATAAGTGCTTCAACATAGTTAACATTGCAGGAAAGCAATATATTAGACGTTAATATTTAAAAGAAGACCTTAATCTAAAGTATTATTTAATGTTTAAATAAAGGTTAATTAGTTTGTCTGTTTTGCACATCCTCATATTAATATCTTTGTACATCCGGCACTAAACTGTTTTATTGTAGAGATCACTTACAGTATCTTCTTGGTTTTTTATATTCTATATTTCTATCATTGACCTTCTACTTTCCCCCTATGAAAGTATGTACTCTTAATATGTTTTTCATCAAATATAACACATAAAAACAATAATTCAATAACGTGCTTTAACCACTAGGCGGCGCACACAAGGTACACACAGCCATAATAACTTTTATTATTAGTGTTGGACACTTATGTATGTATAACATCTGAAGATGTTCATGTTTTCACATACATTTTACAGCATATTGCTATATTATTTCAGACTCAGTATTTACATTCTTATATTCAAAGAAAATCAGTAATATCTTCAAAAACTACAAGTCCTTTTCTATCAGCTGTGCACCGTGATGGTGTAAATATAACCTATCTACGAATTAGATCAAATGTAAAAGTCAGCCGAATTAGTGTTGATACTGCAAGGAGACGTATTGTGTGAAGAGAAATGGAAGATGTTGTTTAATTGCTGATATATTTATGATCCACGTCACATATTCAGTTTCGGCGGCATTTCTTCCAGTTTGTCCAGAAGTCTTCTAATCAGGGCTCTATAAATAAAGAACTAGGCAGATGTGTAATATGTAATGCAGCCGAACCGTGTATTACAATGCCGTTATGTGATGACTTCCAAAGAGAAAAGCAAGCACACTCGGAATAAAGTATTATTTTATTTTAAAAGAAAATGTTTTTCTGATTTCATATCGCATAAACACCATATCCCAGCGTGCATTGCGGCTAAAACATCCAATCAACGAGCTTAAACCATAGCTGAGGATCTTGGGTAATCAGTTCAGTGGCTGTGAATGCAATGATTCTCGAAATGTCCCTTATAGGCCTACTTTCTCAATACAAATGTTGATAAATGTAATTTCCCTCTGTTTTTTCACAAATAGAATTAAGGTTTCACAAATCTAAAACTGTAGGTATAGTGGTTTTAGATCAGGACCTGGTCTAATGTGGTCTAGATGTAAAAAAAAGCTGCGAAATCTCCCCTTTTTGTATTTTCACAAATAGAATAAAGGTTTTACAAATCTAAAACTGTGTTATAAAGAATGTTTAGACTCCCCTGGATAATTCTAGTCCAAATAAATCGGCTATGCAGCGATTAAAGCGCCTGTCACACTTTGGGAACCACTGCATTAATTCAACATTGGATTTTGGTTCAATTGGTTATTTTTGGTTGAGGTCGAAAAATCAATGTTGATTCGATGTGTTATTACAGATACCATTTCAACGTTTGAAAAAATCTTGTTGAATCAATTTAATATAGATGCCGTTTTTTCAACGTTGAAATTCCCTACAATGAATTTACATTGTTCCAACGTGAGACCAACTCTCCCCTCCCCTCCCCCTCCCCTATACTTGTATTTCAAACACAGCATAACAAGGATTTTTTAGTTAAACGTTAAGACCGTTGCAGTCACATTTTCCTCCATGGAAACCCAGACGACTGCGCGCATGCGCATTGCTTTCGTCTACGGGGTTTACCCAGGGTCTGAGCAGGGTCCCGTCACTGTCTCTCAGCGGCGCTGAGCGAATTAACATTTGAATTGTGCAGCATTGCACATGTGCAGAATAGACTATTCTAACCGGCGTGTGTCCTTCAGCATAGCCTAGTTCTCAAACCGTCTGGAAGATTTGAACTGAGACATTCTATACACTGTAAAAAAAGATCCGAATTTTACAGGAAATAATTAATGTTTTACAGTAATTATCATGTTTTTTTAAATAACTTGCAAAATCCTGTACAATTACAGATATGAACTATAAATTAACAACCCAAAACATTATTTTAAGTATTTTGACAATAACAACAAATAACATTTATTTCATTTTTTTTAAAGTAAATTTACTATATAATATTTACAGTATTTTTGCACTTTCAGAAAATACATGCAGACGTACGCCGACAGCCAGAGCTACGGCACTTGAAATAGAATTCAGCCAAAACAACCATTGACAACTTCAATTTTCATCACTTTGCATAACTTGCTTTTGGAGATGATGCAAACAACTCTGTTTTCTGACTTGAGCCCACCTTTGAACTGGGGGTATGGGGGGTGATATTGCGTTTTTGTGGACTGTGCATGGTGAATTCATTACATTTATTAATTGAACATAGAGAAATTCTTCAGGTAGTCCTTGTTTGAAATACATTTGATTTGTAAACAAGGGCATACACACACACACACACACACACACACACACACACACACACACACACACACACACACACATATATATACATGATTTATTTGAGTTACTTACATTTATTAAACGACTTAATTCTGCATTATGTGAGTATGTGAGATATTTTGACTTTGGACAGAAACAAATTGCAATTGGCTACTTCACATGTTGCTTTGAATGTGATTGGTTAATATAAACATCATCGAAGAAACCTGCCAATGAGAACTGTCCGCGCCTGTCGTTCAAATTTGAAACATCACGTCAGTTTGAGCGGGTCGGTTTGCCAACTGCCAATAAACACCAAAGAAGAAGAAGAAGAAGTTTGAGCGGGTCTCCCTGCGCAGCTGCTCACTGTCTGTATGTCTGCTCCAGGAGTTTTTGGGTTGATGTTTTACATCTACGCTTTTAATATGAGCAGCGGGACGTCAACAGAGAATGGAAGACTTGAGATCAGGTGAGTCCTGCGACTGTAATGGAGTTAAACATGTATTTAGATAATCCCTAGTTTGTGAATGTTTAATTTTTTATTTACGGTTACGTTTCTTCTAGTTCAGTGAGTTTTGAGTGATGAGACATATACTTTAAGGGAATCTGTGGAATCTCAGCTTTCATATGATACGTTTGTGCAGATAGCATGAAGTAGAAAAGATCGCTTTTGCCAGTTATGTGCTAAAGTTGCGTTAGCCCCGTTAGCTGTTTTCGCTAAGTGCTGATTTGCTTGGTGTTAGACTTGTGTTTCGTTTAGGTAAAATGGTTAACGTCAGTTAGCTGAGTTTCTTCCCGTTAAGTGAGTAAGCATCATTAATAGGTTGTAAATGTTAAGAAGCCCTGAGATGCTGTTTCTTGAAAGATGTTGCGTCTTCCACCGCCGGCGGGACAATCGGGCTTTACAGGTTAACAAGGTGTCTGCTAACGTTAGCTTACAGCTTATTGCAGTGCTGCCGCCACCCTCTCGTCTCCAACGCGGGACAATTACACATAAACGCGCAGCGGGGTGTCACAGTGTTGTCGCCAATCTTATTGTAAAGTTTCACAGCTTTTTTACAGCGGAATCCAGTTTGTTAATGTTCAGTAGCCAACAGCTAGCATAGCATAAACTGCTACCGCTAACGTTAGGCTAACTTGCTAGTTAGCTCTGCTCTATATATTACAAGCTAACATGACTAGCTAATGTAACAGTGTATGAACTAAAATAGTTGTTGTATTACTACATCATACATGCTTTGTCCAAATCTCTGCTAAAATAATTATTTTTAACAAATTATTATTAAAGTATCTTTATTCTTTTGCATTTTTATCACACTTGGCATAAACTATTTTAGTTCATCAATTAGAACGGGCGAATTAAAATAATGATTTGTGGTAATCAAAAACAATGTATTTAAAGAAAGACTCAGCCATGCATGAAATAACAGGAAAAGAATACGGATCATTTTTGACCCATGTTGTGCCTTAGAAGTGTAGTGATACAAACTTGATTTTTATTAAAAAAGTAAGAAAGGAAAAATAAAAATTAGAATTGGTGTTGATCAAAAAACAGGTTAATTGAGGAATACCTGGAATCCTGAATGATTAAAGTAATTTATTGCAAATATATTTACAATTTAAACTAATTCGGGTCACTTTTGACGCATGTTGGTGGTATGTTGTGTAACAAAGGGTTACCATGACAGCTGTGATGTTCACTCTTTTGACAGAGCACCAGTGGACAGTGAAGACTATGGAAGAGAAGATGTGATGCTGAAGCCAGCCGGTGACTCCTCATCAGTCTCTCCAGGCAGCACCCAGCTATTCTTCTTCCATCTTGCAGATGAAAAGACTTTGATATGTGAGTAATAACTAACTTGTGTCTAACATAATATTGAATGTGGTTTAGTAAAGTATTTAAAAATACCCCACATTGTACAAGTACAGGACAATCAGACCTTGTTCAACAAAGATCATCAGACAATTGTTTTGTCTTTTTAAGGTACAGCCGCAGCAGAGAGTCTGAGTTTGAAGAAAACACTCACATTTTATTTAGTGTTGTTTAATCAATCAATATTTACTGGTCTTGAATTTCCTCACTGGATTACAAAATGCTCGAATCTTATTGTGTACAGGGACATAATGAAGATTTCATCAACTGAAGATGAAAATATAGATTGAGTGATATGTACCATTTTAAGGAAATAGACTGTTAGCGGTATTGACCGAAGCTCCGGAGCTGTAGCTAGGCGCTGCTAATGAAAACTCAAGTGCTCAATTTGTTACGTTTGCTTTTTATTAAGAATTTACCAAGCATATATTCTTCTTCGAAATCCCAGTTGTACTTCGCTAACACGCAGTGCCTGGGGGGTGCGTTTAATGGTTCCCACCCTTAACACATTTATGGACTAGGTCATGTTAGACAAGCAATCCAGTGGTTAGTTTTAGGGTAAGGTCCATTGTTTGAAACAAGTCTCACGTTTGGCTCGAGGTAAAATTAACAAAAGCTAACTGTTGTTAGACTATGTTCCCTCTTCTAGACTTATGAAATAATCAATGCCCTTGGGATGCTCGTGTGTGTGTGTGTGTGTGTGTGGTGTGTGTGTGTGTTGTGTTGTGTGTGTGTGTGTGTGTGTGTGTGTGTGTGTGTGTGTGTGTGTGTGTGGTGTGTGTGTGTGTGTGTGGTGTGTGTGTGTGTGTTGTGTGTGTGTGTGTGTGTGGTTTGTGTTGTGTGTGTGGTGTGTGTGTGTGTGTGTGTGTGTGTGTGTGTGTGTGTGTGGTGTGTGTGTGTGTGTGTGTGTGTGTGTGTGTGTGTGTGTGTGACAAAGGTCCATCATACAAGATTTAGGGATCTATTGGCAGCTGCTGATAATAACATCCATCTATGGTTTACTAATAGTATCTCTTCACTTCCTCCTCCAGCACCTGGACACAGCAGGAACCTACGCCAGGATCCTGTTAGTGGACTTCAGCTCCTCCTTCAACACATCATCCCGGCTCTGCTGCAGAACAAGCTCTCCCAGCTGCACATGCCCGACTCCACCTGCAGGTGGATCACAGACTTCCTGTCTGACAGGAAGCAGCACGTGAGTGGGGAAACACGTCTCTGACCCCCGGACCATCAGCACCGGTTCCCCTCAAGGCTGAGTTCTTTCCCCTGCTCTTTCCCTGTACACCAACAGCTGCACCTCCAGTCACAGTCTGTCAAGCTCTGAAGTTCAGACGACACCCACCCTCATCGGACTCATCTCTAGTGGGGACGAGTCTGCCTACAGGTGGGAGATGACATGGTGACCTGGTGTGGGAAAACCACCTGGAGCTCAAGACAGTGGAGATGGTTGTGGACTTTGGAAGAACGCAGCCCCACCCGCCCCCATCCCTCTGTGTGACCCCCCACACTCTGTGTGACCCCCCCATCACTCTGTGTGACTCCCCATCACTCTGTGTGACTCCCCTCACTCTGTGTGACTCCCCATCACTCTGTGTGACCCCCATCACTCTGTGTGACCCCCCATCACTCTGTGTGACTCCCCATCCCTCTGTGTGACTCCCCATCACTCTGTGTGACTCCCCATCACTCTGTGTGACTCCCCATCACTCTGTGTGACTCCCCAGTAACGCTGTGGAGTCTTTCCGTATTTTTAATTGTAAAGTAGAAATTAAAATTGTCCGCAGGATTGCAGTTTTTTTTGTGTTTTTTGCCAGTCTTTTACTGAAGCATGTTCCTGGGATCTGAGCTGTTCTTGATCCTCCTCATTACTATACACAACGTCGCATTTTGTATAAATTCACTACGGCACTAAACTAATTGATATGTTTGTGTGTTTCCACTGGGTACTCCTTAGACAATCCGACATTGTGTCTCACCGAAAGACAGCAGCACTGAGAGGCCTGCCGAGATGACACAACCAAGTTCTTCTGGAGTGTTTGGTAAGTAATACTAACTGTAGGAAATAAACTTACACAATACAAGTTATATTGCTTAATGTAGCTTAAACATGTTATGACCTCATAGCTTATGCTAATCATTTTATGCATAATACACTTTGTGTAAGATTTTGAGCCCAGAGATGTTTTCACCTCATGAACCCGAGCGCGATGAGTTCACCCAAAATTGAAAATAAATATCAGCGCTGTTTGAGCAACAGCCAACCCGATACAGCTGGCCATCGTTGTCTGGTGTTCTTTGTCAGAAAATACTTCTTTATAGAACTCGGCACAACAAGGTTGGTGGGTGAGAGCAGCCGTGCTGTTGAGTTGCAATTATAACTTCCACAAGCTGAATGGTAAGACTCAGTAGCTTGGTGCTAAAGTTAGAATCAGTGGATATGTATTTTGTCGTTTAGTTTCCAGAGCACTCATTCATGCATATTTACTTTTCCTCAGGACACTGACCATGAAGAACGATTGCTCAGAGGTGTGTCTGTGGCCATCCTCACCGTCATTGAAGATGATGATGCCGCCATATCACCAAATGTGGGAGACGTGGCTGTTGTGTTGGAAGGGACCATTGTACTGCATGACCTACCAGACCTCTCTACTGCCTTTGCATACCTCTGTCATACTTTATGCAATGAACATGGATTATCCAAAGGAGATGAGGTATACCTTTGAAGCCATTCAGACTATCTTTTACGAGCTTGGCTCTCGATGCTCGCAGCGCATAAGGTCTCGGAAAACAAAGCTTTTGCTGTGAATGTTAATGGGGAAGCCAGACATGACTTTAACCTATGTTTCGCCTGTTCTAGTGCATTTCATTTAATTGTTTATTTGGCAGGGACAATGCACAGTAATGAACACTGTTTTGTGTGCTAAAGTAAACAAAAGATGTACAAAATGTTCATATAATTGAATTAAATCGTAATAATTAACTGAATAAATAATGGCTCTTTTTTTGTTTGTTCTTTCATTTTCAATGTCTGACATCAATGTTTATTTTCAATCTTCAGCGTGACCATATCTCAAATGTTGATTCAATGACTTTTTGCTATCTGGGTGGTCTCTGGCTGGATGATTGTCTCTCTTTTAAACTTCATGTCAATAACCTGCTTAAAGAACTGAGGGTGAGGCTAGGTTTTTTACAGGAACAAGTCCTGTTTCTCGCTGAGGCCAGGAAAAGGCTCTGACCTTTTTACCTGTGCTGGACTGGTGATCGTATGAATGCACCTGCCAATTACCTGATCCAGTTAGATGCTGCGTATCACAGTGCACTGAGATTTGTGACTAACTGTAAAGTATTAACCCTTCACTGCACCCTGTATGCAAGGGCTGGTCTGCCTTCTCTCACTGTACGGAGGCTCAGTCTCTGGTACATGTTCATCTACAAAGCCATGTTAGGGAGACTTCCATCCTACATCTGCTCCCTGATCTCACGGAGAATGTAAGTGGCTACTGCCTGAGATCTGTGCTGTGGTTTCACTAAATGAGCCAGCTGCTAGGACTGTCTTAGGGAGACAGCTTTTAGACGTGCAGCTCCTCTGTCTTGGAACAGTCTGCAAATTAAATGGAAACTGAGCAATCTGGTGCCACTAAATGTTTTTAAAGCTCGGTTGGATGCTACTCAGTCGGATGCTATTGGAACCTGTTCTTGTGGATAGTTATTGTAAATTGTAATCCCTGTATTGATGCTGTATGATGTCCTTTTTGTTGTTTTATGTTTTTATGTTTCATGTGGAACCTACTTCAGCAGGTCTCCCTCGAAAAAGGATCAATGATCTCAATGGGATTCACCTGGATAAATAAAGGTTTGAAATGAAAATGGTTGTCCCTGTACCAGGTCTATAGCAGAATACATTAATTATTGACAGGTATTACTCAAAGACTACACGATAAAAGTACTTGATTGTACTTGTAGTAGTCCAAGTAGTACTCTGTCCAGCAGTACCACTTTCACTGAGAACTTATGGCTAATAATCATTTTATCCCTCATCAACAGCAAATGCATGAATTATTGTACTCGGGAGGGGAGTTTGACAGTATTACTAAAAAGTACCCAGTAAAAGTACATGATTGTACTTGTGGTAGTAGTCTAACAAGTACTGAGTCCAACAGTACCAATTTTATTAAGAACTTATGGTAAATATTTTTATCGAAAATATAGCACAAAAACATACATTATTGTATTCTTGTACAAGCGTCAGTGCCGCTTCTCGGCGATCACCGTAAAGACGCTATTAATCGCTGCTCATTTGACCAACGGCTGAGGACCGCAGTCAAAATAGGAGAGGTTGTTTATCTTCAAACGGATCTATCGTTTTTCTGATTTTAAGATCTGTCCAGTGTTTCTGCTTTATTAATTTCATGAGCACCGCTTATAAAATGTCCCACGATCTATCCTTCACACAAAGCATTCACACACTCGCACCAACAAACACACCAAAGCGGAACAAAGCAGAAACAGAAACATGTATTTTTCTAGGCAAAACACTGACTGACTTCCCACGGACAATATGTTAACAGTAGGCAATGAATACCCGTGTCTTCGAGACGTTGCTAAAAACATTGCAGGAGAACGCCCCCTAAGGCTCTCCCTCACAGAGCTGAACTGACCAATCAGAATCTGGGTCCCGCCTGCTTCATTTGCATATGGCTCACTAGTGAACGTGTATGCCATACACGTTCACTAGTGAGCCATATGAACGGCGACTAGTTAACTAGTGGATACATATTAAAGCTTACACGTTAACTAGTGAAGGCAGAATGTTCACTAGTTAACTAGTTGCCGCCTCCTTTGACCTTACTAGTTAACTAGTGAGGCTCAAAATGTGCACTAGTTAACTAGTGAGGTCCAAAGTGTCCACTAGCTACACTAGTGCAATGGTTTTTGCCTTACTAGTTAACTAGTTACACACACTTTATCTCACTAGTTAACTAGTGGAGCCTTAGAGGAGTCACTAGTAAACTAGTGACACAGATGTTTGTCTTACTAGTTAACT
>JAAKFY010000012.1:1912160-1921987 GCA_011823955.1 Dissostichus mawsoni
AGAGAGAGCGCGTATAGAGAGAGAGAGCGGCGTATAGAGAGAGCGGCGTATAGAGAGAGCGGCGTATAGAGAGAGAGAGCGGCGTATGGAGAGAGCGGCGTATAGAGAGAGAGAGCGGCGTATAGAGAGAGCGGCGTACAGAGAGAGCGGCGTATAGAGAGCGCGCGTATAGAGAGAGCGGCGTATAGAGAGAGAGCGGCGTAAAGAGAGCGGCGTATAGAGAGAGCGGCGTATAGAGAGAGAGAGCGGCGTATAGAGAGAGAGCGGCTTACAGAGAGAGCGGCGTATAGGAGAGAGCGGCTTACAGAGAGAGCGGCGTGCAGAGAGAGCGGCGTATAGAGAGAGAGCGGCTTACAGAGAGAGCGGCGTATAGAGAGAGAGCGGCTTACAGAGAGAGCGGCGTACAGAGAGAGCGGCGTACAGAAAGAGCGGCGTATAGAGAGCGCCGTAGAGAGAGAGCGGCATACAGAGAGAGAGTGGCGTATAGAGAGAGCGGCGTATAGAGAGAGAGCGCCGTAGAGAGAGCGGCGTACAGAGAGCGGCGTACAGAGAGAGCGGCGTACAGAGAGAGCGGCGTATAGAGAGAGCGGCGTACAGAGAGAGCGGCGTACAGAGAGAGCGGCGTACAGAGAGAGCGGCGTACGAGAGAGCGGCGTAGAGAGAGAGCGGCGTAGAGAGAGAGCGGCTTACAGAGAGAGCGGCGTACAGAGAGAGCGGCGTAGAGAGAGAGCGGCGTACAGAGAGAGCGGCGTAGAGAGAGAGCGGCGTACAGAGAGAGAGCGGCGTACAGAGAGAGCGGCTTACAGAGAGAGCGGCGTAGAGAGAGAGCGGCGTACAGAGAGAGCGGCGTACAGAGAGAGCGGCGTAGAGAGAGAGCGGCGTACAGAGAGAGAGCGGCGTACAGAGAGAGCGGCTTACGAGAGAGCGGCGTACAGAGAGAGCGGCGTACAGAGAGAGCGGCGTAGAGACAGAGCGGCGTACAGAGAGAGCGGCGTACAGAGAGAGAGCGGCGTACAGAGAGAGCGGCTTACAGAGAGAGCGGCGTACAGAGAGAGCGGCGTAGAGAGAGCGGCGTATAGAGAGAGCGTCGTACAAGAGAGCGGCGTAGAGAGAGAGCGTCGTACAGAGAGCGGCGTATAGAGAGAGCGGCGTATAGAGAGAGCGGCGTATAGAGAGAGCGGCGTATAGAGAGAGCGGCGTATAGAGAGAGCGGCGTACAGGAGAGCGGCGTATAGAGAGAGAGCGTACAGAGAGAGCGGCGTATAGAGAGAGAGCGGTATAGAGAGAGCGCGTACAGAGAGAGCGGCGTATAGAGAGAGAGCGGCGTACAGAGAGAGCGGCGTATAGAGAGAGCGGCGTACAGGGAGAGCGGCGTATAGAGAGAGAGCGGCGTACAGAGAGAGCGGCGTATAGAGAGAGAGCGGCGTATAGAGAGAGCGGTGTACAGAGAGAGCGGCGTATAGAGAGCGGCGTATAGAGAGAGAGCGGCGTATAGAGAGAGCGGCGTATAGAGAGCGGCGTATAGAGAGAGCGCGTATATAGAGAGAGCGGCGTTATAGAGAGAGCGGCGTACGAGAGAGCGGCGTATATAGAGAGAGCGGCTACAGAGAGAGCGGCGTATAGAGAGAGAGCGGCGTATAGAGAGAGCGGTGTACAGAGAGAGCGGCGTATAGAGAGAGCGGCGTATAGAGAGAGCGGCGTATAGAGAGCGGCATATAGAGAGAGCGGCGTATAGTGAGAGAGCGGCGTACAGAGAGAGCGGCGTATAGAGAGAGCGGCGTACAGAGAGAGCGGCGTATAGAGAGCGGCGTATAGAGAGAGAGCGGCGTATAGAGAGAGCGGCGTACAGAGAGAGCGGCGTACAGAGAGAGCGGCGTACAGAGAGAGAGCGGCGTATAGAGAGAGAGCGACGTATAGAGCGGCGTATAGAGAGAGCGGCGTACAGAGAGAGAGCGGCGTACAGAGAGAGAGCGGCGTACAGAGAGAGCGGTGTACAGAGAGAGCGGCGTATAGAGAGAGCGGCGTATAGAGAGAGAGCGGCGTACAGAGAGAGCGGCGTACAGAGAGAGAGCGGCGTATAGAGAGAGAGCGGCGTAAAGAGAGAGCGGCGTATAGAGAGAGAGCGGCGTATAGAGAGAGCGGCGTATAGAGAGAGCGGCGTATAGAGAGAGAGCGGCGTATAGAGAGAGAGCGGCATGGAGAGAGAGCGGCGTATAGAGAGAGAGCGGCGTATAGAGAGAGAGCGGCGTACAGAGAGAGAGCGGCGTTCAGAGAGAGAGCGGCGTATAGAGAGAGAGAGGCGTATAGAGAGAGCGGCGTATAGAGAGAGAGAGGCGTATAGAGAGAGCGGCGTATAGAGAGAGCGACGTACAGAGGGCGGCGTATAGAGAGAGCGACGTACAGAGAGAGCAGCGTATAGAGAGAGCGGCGTATAGAGAGAGCGGCGTATAGAGAGAGAGAGCGGCGTATGAGAGAGCGGCGTATAGAGAGAGCGGCGTAGAGAGAGAGCGGCGTACAGAGAGAGCGGCGTATAGAGAGAGAGAGCGGCGTATAGAGAGAGAGCGGCGTACAGAGAGAGCGGCGTACAGAGAGAGCGGCGTATAGAGAGAGAGCGGCGTATAGAGAGAGAGCGGCGTATAGAGAGAGAGCGGCGTATAGAGAGAGCGAGCGCGTATAGAGAGAGAGCGGCGTACAGAGAGAGCGGCGTATAGAGAGAGCGGCGTATAGAGAGAGAGCGGCGTATAGAGAGAGAGCGGCGTATAGAGAGAGCGGCATATAAGAGAGAGAGCGGCGTATAGAGAGAGCGGCGTATAGAGAGAGAGAGCGGCGTATAGAGAGAGAAGCGATATAGAGAGAGCGGCGTATAGAGAGAGCGTCGTACAGAGAGAGAGAGCGGCGTATATAGAGAGCGGCGTATAGAGTGAGAGAGCGGCGTATAGAGAGAGCGGCGTATAGAGAGAAGCGGCGTATAGAGAGAGCGGCTTATAGAGAGAGAGAGCGGCGTATAGAGAGAGCGGCGTATAGAGAGAGAGAGCGGCGTATAGAGAGAGAGAGCGGCGTATAGAGAGAGCGGCGTATAGAGGAGAGCGCGTATAGAGAGAGAGAGCGGCGTATGGAGAGAGCGGCGTATAGAGAGAGAGAGCGGCGTATAGAGAGAGCGGCGTACAGAGAGAGCGGCGTATAGAGAGAGCGGCGTATAGAGAGAGAGCGGCGTATAGAGAGAGAGCGGCGTAAGAGAGAGCGGCGTATAGAGAGAGCGGCGTATAGAGAGAGAGAGCGGCGTATAGAGAGAGAGCGGCTTACAGAGAGAGCGGCGTATAGAGAGAGAGCGGCTTACAGAGAGAGCGGCGTGCAGAGAGAGCGGCGTATAGAAGAGAGCGGCTTACAGAGAGAGCGGCGTATAGAGAGAGAGCGGCTTACAGAGAGAGCGGCGTACAGAGAGAGCGCGTACAGAAAGAGCGGCGTATAGAGAGCGCCGTAGAGAGAGAGCGGCATACAGAGAGAGAGTGGCGTATAGAGAGAGCGGCGTATAGAGAGAGAGCGCCGTAGAGAGAGAGCGGCGTACAGAGAGAGCGGCGTACAGAGAGAGCGGCGTACAGAGAGAGCGGCGTATAGAGAGAGCGGCGTACAGAGAGAGCGGCGTACAGAGAGAGCGGCGTACAGAGAGAGCGGCGTACAGAGAGAGCGGCGTAGAGAGAGAGCGGCGTAGAGAGAGAGCGGCTTACAGAGAGAGCGCGTACAGAGAGAGCGGCGTAGAGAGAGAGCGCGTACAGAGAGAGCGGCGTAGAGAGAGAGCGGCGTACAGAGAGAGAGCGGCGTACAGAGAGAGCGGCTTACAGAGAGAGCGGCGTAGAGGAGAGCGGCGTACAGAGAGAGCGGCGTACAGAGAGAGCGGCGTAGAGAGAGAGCGGCGTACAGAGAGAGAGCGGCGTACAGAGAGAGCGGCTTACAGAGAGAGCGGCGTACAGAGAGCGGCGTACAGAGAGAGCGGCGTAGAGACAGAGCGGCGTACAGAGAGAGCGGCGTACAGAGAGAGAGCGGCGTACAGAGAGAGCGGCTTACAGAGAGAGCGGCGTACAGAGAGAGCGGCGTAGAGAGAGAGCGGCGTATAGAGAGAGCGTCGTACAGAGAGAGCGGCGTAGAGAGAGAGCGTCGTACAGAGAGAGCGGCGTAGAGAGAGAGCGGCGTACAGAGAGAGCGTCGTAGAGAGAGCGGCGTACAGAGAGCGGCGTACAGAGAGAGCGGCGTACAGAGAGAGCGGCGTACAGAGAGAGCGGCGTACAGAGAGAGAGCGGCGTACAGAGAGAGCGGCGTACAGAGAGAGAGCGGCTTACAGAGAGAGCGTCGTAGAGAGAGCGGCGTACAGAGAGAGCGGCGTATAGAGAGAGCGTCGTAGAGAGAGAGCGGCGTACAGAGAGAGCGGCGTACAGAGAGAGCGGCGTACAGAGAGAGCGTCGTAGAGAGAGAGCGGCGTACAGAGAGAGCGTCGTAGAGAGAGAGCGGCGTACAGAGAGAGCGGCGTACAGAGAGAGCGGCTTACAGAGAGAGCGTCGTAGAGAGAGAGCGGCGTACAGAGAGAGCGTCGTAGAGAGAGAGCGGCGTACAGAGAGAGCGGCGTATAGAGAGAGCGGCGTACAGAGAGCGGCTTACAGAGAGAGCGGCGTACAGAGAGAGCGGCGTACAGAGAGCGGCGTACAGAGAGAGCGTCGTAGAGAGAGAGCGGCGTACAGAGAGCGGCGTACAGAGAGCGGCTTACAGAGAGAGCGTCGTAGAGAGAGAGCGGCGTACAGAGAGAGCGGCTTACAGAGAGAGCGTCGTAGAGAGAGAGCGCGTACAGAGAGAGCGTCGTAGAGAGAGAGCGGCGTACAGAGAGCGGCGTACAGAGAGAGCGGCGTACAGAGAGAGCGGCGTACAGAGAGCGGCTTACAGAGAGAGCGTCGTAGAGAGAGAGCGGCGTACAGAGAGAGCGGCGTACAGAGAGAGCGTCGTAGAGAGAGCGGCGTACAGAGAGAGCGGCGTACAGAGAGCGGCTTACAGAGAGAGCGTCGTAGAGAGAGAGCGGCGTACAGAGAGAGCGGCTTACAGAGAGAGCGTCGTAGAGAGAGAGCGGCGTACAGAGAGAGCGTCGTAGAGAGAGAGCGTCGTAGAGAGAGAGCGGCGTACAGAGAGAGCGGCTTACAGAGAGAGCGGCTTACAGAGAGAGCGGTCCGATATTTAGATTGTGGGATCTTTGTTGAACCGTCAGTTTGAAATGAATCGAAGCGTCAGACTAAAAAAGCTTTGTAACCCTGAAGAGCCTCTTTAGTACACGTAGAAACGTGTTCCCAGATCGAACTGGACCTCTACCTGGGAACGTCTCTAAGTGGGAGGAGTTACCTGCGGTCCTCCAGCGTGCGCAGGTTCAGCAGGTGAAGGTCACACGGCAGAGAAGGAGCGCAGCGTCAGGAAGTGGCGGAGCTTAGGCACCTGGACGTCGCCCGGGGCAACCATGGTGATTGGCGGGTGGGAGAGGGAGAGCGAGGTCAGGTGGGCGAGCAGCGACAGGTGTTCAACTGAAGCCCCGCCCACTTCCTGTCCCAGAACAACAGATAAAAACAAATGAGCAAATAATAAATAAAACAAACCTGATCAATTAATATAAACAATCAAATATATCACCTGTCCCCCTCTCACCTGTCCCCCTCTCACCTGTCCCCCTCACCTGTCCCTCTCACCTGTCCCCCTCTCACCTGTCCCCCTCTCACCTGTCCCCCTCACCTGTCCCCCTCTCACCTGTCCCCCTCTCACCTGTCCCCCTCTGTCCCCCTCTCAACCTGTCCCCCTCACCTGTCCCCCTCACCTGTCCCCCTTACCTGTCCTCCTCTCACCTGTCCTCCTCTCACCTGTCCCCCTCTCACCTGTCCCCCTCACCTGTCCTCCTCTCACCTGTCCCCTCTCACCTGTCCCCTCTCACCTGTCCTCCTCTCACCTGTCCTCCTCTCACCTGTCCCCCTCACACCTGTCCCCCCCTCACCTGTCCCCCTCTCACCTGTCCCTCTCACCTGTCCCCCTCACCTGTCCCCTCTCACTGTCCCCCTCTCACCTGTCCCCCCCTCACCTGTCCCCCTCTCACCTGTCCCCCCTCACCTGTCCCCCTCTCACCTGTCCCCCTCACCTGTCCCCCTCTCACCTTCCCCTCTCACCTGTCCCCCTCTCACCTGTCCCCCCCTCACCTGTCCCTCTCACCTGTCCCCCTCTCACCTGTCCCCCCCTCCTCTCCTCCACAGCAGGTGGTACAGACTTGTGATTCCTCTTGTTGTCCGTCACTCCTGACCGAGCTCTGTTATCGTCCTGCTGCAGCCGCCGGTCCAACACCAGCTCCAGCTCACCTGCAGGAGACAGGTGAGAGACAGGTGAGACAGGTGAGAGACAGGTGAGAGACAGGTGAGAGACAGGTGAGACAGGAGAGACAGGTGGAGACAGGTGAGTCAGGTGACAGTGTAAGAAAGAGGTACAATGGGAGAATTTGTTGCATCAGATTAGACGTCCCCTGACTCACCCGGTTTTTGAGGGATGCGACCCCCTGACTCACCCGGTCTGAGGGATGCGACCCCCTGACTCACCCGGTCTGAGGGATGCGACCCCTGACTCACCCGGTCTGAGGGATGCGACCCCTGACTCACCCGGTTTGAGGGATGCGACCCCCTACTCACCCGGTTTGAGGGATGCGACCCCTGACTCACCCGGTCTGAGGGATGCGACCCCCCTGACTCACCCGGTTTGAGGGATGCGACCCCCTGACTCACCCGGTCTGAGGGATGCGACCCCCTGACTCACCCGGTTTGAGGGATGCGACCCCCTGACTCACCCGGTCTGAGGGATGCGACCCCCTGACTCACCCGGTCTGAGGGATGCGACCCCTGACTCACCCGTTTGAGGGATGCGACCCCCTGACTCACCCGGTTTGAGGGATGCGACCCCCTGACTCACCCGGTTTGAGGGATGCGACCCCCTGACTCACCCGGTTTGAGGGATGCGACCCCCTGACTCACCCGGTCTGAGGGATGCGACCCCCTGACTCACCCGGTCTGAGGGATGCGACCCCCTGACTCACCCGGTCTGAGGGATGCGACCCCCTGACTCACCCGGTCTGAGGGATGCGACCCCCTGACTCACCCGGTCTGAGGGATGCGACCCCCTGACTCACCCGGTTTGAGGGATGCGACCCCCTGACTCACCCGGTTTGAGGAGTGCGACCCCCTGACTCACCCGGTTTGAGGGATGCGACCCCCTGACTCACCCGGTCTGAGGGATGCGACCCCCTGACTCACCCGGTTTGAGGGATGCGACCCCCCCTGACTCACCCGGTTTGAGGGATGCGACCCCCTGACTCACCCGGTTTTGAGGGATGCGACCCCCTGACTCACCCGGTTTGAGGGATGCGACCCCCTGACTCTGGGCCGACAGGACGGTGATTCGGGTCTCGGTGTCCTGCAGAAACGCTGCTGAGGTCATCGGGTAGAAGTTAGCCTGCAGCGGGAGTTTAGAGAGGGTCCGCCGCTGCTGCATCTAAACAACACAACAACAACAACAAAGTTTAAACTGTTTGTAAACAGTTTGAACACACCTCTGATTAATGAACAGATTAATGAACAGATTAATTAAGAGAACTGAACGCACTTCACAGGAAGTGTCAGTACACGACAGCTTTGACTTTCAAAATAAAAGCATTGAACCTGGAAGCTGTTGAGGTCGCTATGGAAACGGTTGCCGCTGGCGACGTCGGTGACGATCCGCATCACGAGCTCGCGGTTCACCTGAGACCGGATGTCCACCATGTTGGAAATCTCCAGGGATCTCCCAGCATGCCCTGGGGCGGCGCACACGGGAGACTTTTATTTTGAAATCATTTTTTTTATTAAATTAAGTTGACACACATGAGGTCAAATATCTATCTCAAATAAGAAATAAAACATCCAGGAGTTCATTATTTATTATGTCTGCAGATTTCTTAAACTCACCAACAAATGTTGAATTCAGACTTTTCCTGATAAAATCATAAGAACTGTCACGGAGAGTTCTGGATGTTCTGCAGCGTCTACCTGTTCAGAGCTCACTCAGTAAACATTCAGCTGAACACCTGAAGATCAGCTGTTCTGAGGTGGGACCTGCCCTCTGATTGGCTGCTGGATCATGTGATTTCAGAGAAACAGCTGTACTTTACCTGCAGGTGACCTGAACCTGAGCACAATAGACCCCTTTAAACACGACCTGTCAGTAACCCTGAATATAAAGAGTAATAGAGAGTAATTTAAAGCGTTACCTTCCAGGTGGTAGAGCCTCACGGTGTGGGTCACGTGACGCAGACAGGAAGTGATGTCAGAGTACAGCGGTCCTCTTGAGACCCGGACCAGGGGCGGTTCTGAAAAGGAGTACACCTGAGGGGGGGGGGGGGGAGTAAGTTAACCTGTACACCTGAGGGGGGGGGTGGCAGTTAACCTGTACACCTGAGGGGGGGGGGGGGGGGGGGGGGGGGGGGGGCTTAGTAATGCCCTTTTCCACCAAACCGGTTCCAGAGCTGGTTCCGGGCTACAGCCTGTTTCAGCTCTGGTTCTTCCTGTTTCAGGTTCTTCCTGTTTCAGCTCAGGTTCTTCCTGATTCAGCTCTGGTTCTTCCTGATTCAGCTCTGGTTCTTCCTGATTCAGCTCTGGTTCTTCCTGATTCAGCTCTGGTTCTTCCTGATTCAGCTCTGGTTCTTCCTGTTTTCAGCTCTGGTTCTTCCTGATTCAGCTCGGTTCTTCCTGATTCAAGCTCTGGTTCTTCTGATTCAGCTCTGGTTCTTCCTGATTCAGCTCTGGTTCTTCCTGATTCAGCTCTGGTTCTTCCTGTTTCAGCTCTGGTTCTTCCTGATTCAGCTCTGGTTCTTCCTGATTCAGCTCTGGTTCTTCCTGTTTCAGCTCTGGTTCTTCCTGTTTCCACCACAGCGGAGCCGGCTCTAAGCACCGAAAACCGGTTCTTAGCTGACCCCACTCGGCTGCCCGGCCAAGAACCAAGAACCAACATTTCACGCTTACGTCAGAGGCGGGGGGGATTAACCTGATCAACAACAACAAAATGCCGCAAATTCTGTTTGAGCAACACAACTAGGAGCCAGGATGGATGGTCCTGAGGAAGCTGAAGAGACAGAGGACCTTTTCTGGCTTTGGTCCAGAGGTTCTGAGGAAGCTGAAGAGACAGAGGACCTCTTCGGCTTTGGTCCACCAAGAGGTCAAGAGGAAGCTGAAGAGACAGAGGACCTCCTCTGCTTTGGTCCAGAGTTGAGGAAGCTGAAGAGACAGAGGACCTCTTCGGGCTTTGGTCCACCAAGAGGTCAAGAGGAAGCTGAAGAGACAGAGGACCTCCTCTGGCTTTGGTCAAAGGTCCAGAGGAAGCTGAGACAGAGGACCTCCTCTGGCTTTGGTCAAGAGGTTCAAGGAAGCTGAAGAGACAGAGGACCTTTTCGGGCTTTGGTCAAGAGGTCCAGAGGAAGCTGAAGAGACAGAAGACCTCCTCTGGCTTTGGTCAAGAGGTCCAGAGGAAGCTGAAGAGACAGAAGACCTCCTCTGGCTTTGGTCAAGAGGTTCAGAGAAGCTGAAGAGACAGAGGACCTCCTCTGGCTTTGGTCAAGAGGTCCATAGGAAGCTGAAGAGACAGAAGACCTCTTCGGGCTTTGGTCAAGAGGTTCAGAGGAAGCTGAAGAGACAGAGGACCTTTTCGGGCTTTGGTCAAGAGGTCCAGAGGAAGCTGAAGAGACAGAAGACCTCCTCTGGCTTTGGTCAAGAGGTCCAGAGGAAGCTGAAGAGACAGAA
>JAAKFY010000012.1:1922987-1939676 GCA_011823955.1 Dissostichus mawsoni
GGGCGTCGGCCTCGGGGCCCTGGGGTGGGACATCTGGAAGTGCTCGCTGTGAATGGTCGGAGGTTCCCGCGGCGATGGAAGGTGTATCGAGCCCGGGGGCGGAGCCAGAAGAGGATCGGGTCACATGGTACACGACCAATGAGAGAGGAGAGTTCAGACAGGAAGTCCAGCTGCAGGAACACACATTATATATTTATATTAACACTTATTGATATCTATCATCAGGTCAATAATTATAATAATAATATAAATGATATGGTTGTGTCACCTGAAAGCTGTCTGTGGACGCCCGGCTTGGCTCCGCCCACACCGCAGAGATCTGCGCAGCCATTGGTCGACCAGTTTCTGCGTCGATGACTCGAGCGTCCAGAGTCGATGACGACGCTAACGACGGACGATCGGATCTGCTCCGTCGGGTTATAGACGATCAATATCCTGAAGAAGAGACAGGAGTAAATAAACACCTTTAGTAAACACAACACACCTGAAAATATTAAACTACATAGCATTAGTTAGCTTAGCATAACAACATGTACTGTGGAACACACGGCAACTGAGATTTATCTTTAACGTTTAAAATGTAATAATTAGCAGACGTTGTTATTTTTAATGAAACAGGAAATAAAAAATAATCAATACAAAAACTATTTTATTTATTAGTAAATAAATAAAAATAAAAATCTTTCAAACACTTCAAAGTATTAAATAATTTAAACATAAAACATGTGTATTATTGGAATAATAACAGTTACTGCCTCTATATAAGCCCCGCCCCTCTCCATATGCCCCACCCTCTTGTACGTATGCCCCTCCTCCTCCCCCCGTTAAGCCCCTCTCCCTCTCTTAAGCCCCCCTCTCTCAAGCCCCTCCCCCTCTCTCAAGCCCCTCCTCCCTCCCGTTAAGCCCCTCCCCCTCTCCATATGCCCCACCCTCTTGGTACGTATGCCCAACCCCCTCCCGTTATGCCCCTCTCCCTCTCTTAAGCCCCCCTCTCTCAAGCCCCTCCCCCTCTCTCAAGCCCCTCCTCCTCCCGTTAAGCCCCTCCCTCTCCATATGCCCCACCCTCTTTGGTACGTATGCCCATCCCCCTCCCGTTATGCCCCTCTCCCTCTCTTAAGCCCCCCTCTCTCAAGCCCCTCCCCCTCCCGTTGGCCCCGCCCCTCACCTGGGCTCCTCGCTCAGCGTTATCTTGATCTTCTGCGGCAGCGCGTCCTGCGCCGACATCACGTCGTCCTGAAACACACCATGTATTCAACCTTTCATTTAAATATTATATCCTATTTAATTTTCAGTATCAAAAGCTCAAAGCTCACCGTGAGCAGGAAGGGCTTTGATTGGTCGTGGTGGTACTGGCTCTTGTCCAATAGGAGCAGCCAGTGGGCGGAGCTCTGCAGAACCTTCCGGAGCTTCTGGATGGACTCCAACAATCTGCCCGGCAACAACATCATTTCATGTTTCTCTGTTTTAGTTCATATTTACTTTCTTTCTACTGAGTTTAGATTTTCTTCTTAATGAAACTATTCTGTTTCATTAAAACTCTCTTCACTGAACATGTGACAACACGTAGATTCAAGTGTTTGAAGTCAGTGTTTCTCTGTTATGAGTCTGATCTACGAACAAACATGAACACTACAAAGGGTTGTTGTGATGTAAACAAACATGAACACTACGAAGGGTTGTTGTGATGTAAACAAACATGAACACTACAAAGGGTTGTTGTGATGTAAACAAACATGAACACTACGAAGGGTTGATGTGATGTAAACAAACATGAACACTACAAGGGTTAATGTGATGTAAACAAACATGAACACTACGAAGGGTTAATGTGATGTAAACAAACATGAACACTACGAAGGGTTAATGTGATGTAAACAAACATGAACACTACGAAGGGTTAATGTATCTTAAATATTCACTTAATTGATTAACACGTGTTTGGGGTGATTATATATTCAAAAACTAACGGAGGAATTTTAACACAGACACGACGTTAATGGAGGCTAATGTTAGATGCTAATGCTAAATGAATGGGTATGAGGGGAGGCTAATGTTAGATGCTAATGCTAAATGAATGGGTATGAGGGGAGGCTAATGTTAGATGCTAATGCTAAATGAATGGGTATGAGGGGAGGCTAATGTTAGATGCTAATGCTAAATGAATGGGTATGAGGGAGGCTAATGTTAGATGCTAATGCTAAATGAATGGGTATGAGGGGAGGCTAATGTTAGATGCTAATGCTAAATGAATGGGTATGATGCTAATGCTAACAGTCAGCGAGGCGGTTACCATTGTCAGCGCGACGTCGTCCTTCAACGGAAAGCATGGAGGACAAATGAGACAAAACACATGCTAACGCTAAAGATGCTAAAGAGCTCCGGAGTCACAAAGTTCTGATAATTTAGAAAGAATTAAGACCGTCCAAAATATAAAATAATGTAAACGTTTGTTACGTAAAGACAGTCATTGATCTTCATCACATGTTATTCACAACCAATAAACAAGGAGCAGCAAAGCTAGCATGCTAACATGAAGTCTGTACTGGGAAACCTTTAACTGAACATGCTAACGTCCGTGTACCTGGTTGCTACCTGGAGACACTTTAACTGAACATGCTAACGTCCGTGTACCTGGTTGCTACCTGGAGACACGTTTAACTGAACATGCTAACGTCCGTGTACCTGGTTGCTACCTGGAGACACGTTTAACTGAACATGCTAACGTCCGTGTACCTGGTTGCTACCTGGAGACACCTTTAACTGAACATGCTAACGTCCGTGTACCTGGTTGCTACCTGGAGACACGTTTAACTGAACATGCTAACGTCCGTGTACCTGGTTGCTACCTGGAGACACCTTTAACTGAACATGCTAACGTCCGTGTACCTGGTTGCTACCTGGAGACACCTTTAACTGAACATGCTAACGTCCGTGTACCTGGTTGCTACCTGGAGACACGTTTAACTGAACATGCTAACGTCCGTGTACCTGGTTGCTACCTGGAGACACCTTTAACTGAACATGCTAACGTCCGTGTACCTGGTTGCTACCTGGAGACACCTTTAACTGAACATGCTAACGTCCGTGTACCTGGTTGCTACCTGAGACACCTTTAACTGAACATGCTAACGTCCGTGTACCTGGTTGCTACCTGGAGACACCTTTAACTGAACATGCTAACGTCCGTGTACCTGGTTGCTACCTGGAGACACCTTTAACTGAACATGCTAACGTCCGTGTACCTGGTTGCTACCTGGAGACACCTTTAACTGAACATGCTAACGTCCGTGTACCTGGTTGCTACCTGGAGACACCTTTAACTGAACATGCTAACGTCCGTGTACCTGGTTGCTACCTGGAGACACCTTTAACTGAACATGCTAACGTCCGTGTACCTGGTTGCTACCTGGAGACACCTTTAACTGAACATGCTAACGTCCGTGTACCTGGTTGCTACCTGGAGACACCTTTAACTGAACATGCTAACGTCCGTGTACCTGGTTGCTACCTGGAGACACCTTTAACTGAACATGCTAACGTCCGTGTACCTGGTTGCTACCTGGAGACACGTTTAATACCAGAGATAAAGAAGAGAGATTAGCTTAGCAGCAGCGTAGCATAGTTACTGCACTAGTTGGTAAAGTATTGAAAGCATGTCTGTATTAATATATGTTTTATATATATGTATGTATTGTTTGTGGGGGGGGCTTAATGCGGTAATGTATGTATATATGTTCATTTCATTCATTTGTTATTTTAAAAGTTGTATGTCATTTTGATCGTATCTTTAATCGTATGAATCTCTACTGTGTGAATCTGGGCTGTTTCTCATCCTCACCCTGTTGCTGTTCAACTACTGAATAATAAAGGTCCATCTCATCTGCCCACATGCTAACATGCTAACATGCTAACATGCTAACATAAACGTAACACAAAAATGAAGGACATGTGTGTTGATAGATTATTTCATCGTGAGGAGAGAGGAGCATCGTGAGGAGAGAGAGAGATCGTGAGGAGAGAGAGGAGCATCGTGAGGAGAGAGAGGAGATCGTGAGGAGAGAGAGCATCGTGAGGAGAGAGGAGCATCGTGAGGAGAGGAGCATCGTGAGGAGAGAGAGGAGCATCGTGAGGAGAGAGAGCATCGTGAGGAGAGAGAGGAGATCGTGAGGAGAGAAGGAGCATCGTGAGGAGAGAGAGGAGAATCGTGAGGAGAGAGAGGAGAATCGTGAGGAGAGAGGAGATCGTGAGAGAGAGGAGCATCGTGAGGAGAGAGAGGAGCATCGTGAGGAGAGAGGAGCATCGTGAGAGAGAGGAGCATCGTGAGGAGAGAAAGGAGAATCGTGAGGAGAGAGAGGAGAATCGTGAGGAGAGAGGAGCATCGTGAGGAGAGAGGAGCATCGTGAGGAGAGAGGAGATCGTGAGGAGAGAAGGAGATCGTGAGGAGAGAGAGGAGCATCGTGAGGAGAGAGGAGCATCGTGAGGAGAGAGGAGCATCGTGAGAGAGGAGCATCGTGAGGAGAGAGAGGAGAATCGTGAGGAGAGAGAGGAGAATCTTGAGGAGAGAGAGGAGCATCGTGAGGAGAGAGAGGAGCATCGTGAGGAGAGAGGAGCATCGTGAGAGAGGAGCATCGTGAGGAGAGAGAGGAGAATCGTGAGGAGAGAGAGGAGAATCGTGAGGAGAGAGAGGAGCATCGTGAGGAGAGAAAGGAGAATCGTGAGGAGAGAGAGGAGAATCGTGAGGAGAGAGGAGCATCGTGAGGAGAGAGAGGAGCATCGTGAGGAGAGAGAGAGCATCGTGAGGAGAGAGGAGCATCGTGAGGAGAGAAAGGAGAATCGTGAGGAGAGAGAGGAGAATCGTGAGGAGAGAGGAGCATCGTGAGGAGAGAGGAGCATCGTGAGGAGAGAAAGGAGAATCGTGAGGAGAGAGAGGAGCATCGTGAGGAGAGAGAGGAGCATCGTGAGGAGAGAGGAGCATCGTGAGGAGAGAGGAGCATCGTGAGAGAGGAGCATCGTGAGGAGAGAGAGGAGAATCGTGAGGAGAGAGAGGAGAATCTTGAGGAGAGAGAGGAGCATCGTGAGGAGAGAGAGGAGCATCGTGAGGAGAGAGAGGAGCATCGTGAGGAGAGAGAGGAGCATCGTGAGGAGAGAGAGGAGCATCGTGAGGAGAGAGGAGCATCGTGAGGAGAGAGAGGAGCATCGTGAGGAGAGAGAGGGGCATCGTGAGGAGAGAGGAGCATCGTGAGGAGAGAGAGGAGCATCGTGAGGAGAGAGGAGCATCGTGAGGAGAGAAAGGAGATCGTGAGGAGAGAGAGGAGCATCGTGAGGAGAGAGAGGGGCATCGTGAGGAGAGAGGAGCATCGTGAGGAGAGAGAGCATCGTGAGAGAGGGGCATCGTGAGGAGAGAGGAGCATCGTGAGGAGAGAGAGGGGATCGTGAGGAGAGAGAGGAGCATCGTGAGGAGAGAGGAGCATCGTGAGAGAGGAGCATCGTGAGGAGAGAGGAGCATCGTGAGGAGAGAGGAGCATCGTGAGGAGAGAGAGGAGCATCGTGAGGAGAGAGAGGAGCATCGTGAGAGAGGGGCATCGTGAGGAGAGAGGAGCATCGTGAGGAGAGAGAGCATCGTGAGGAGAGAGGAGCATCGTGAGGAGAAAGGAGCATCGTGAGGAGAGAGGAGCATCGTGAGGAGAGAGGAGCATCGTGAGAGAGGCATCGTGAGGAGAGAGGAGCATCGTGAGGAGAGAGAGGAGCATCGTGAGGAGAGAGAGGAGCATCGTGAGAGAGGAGCATCGTGAGGAGAGAGAGGAGCATCGTGAGGAGAGAGGAGCATCGTGAGGAAGAGAGGAGCATCGTGAGGAGAGAGAGGAGCATCGTGAGGAGAGAGGAGCATCGTGAGGAGAGAGGAGCATCGTGAGGAGAGAGAGGAGCATCGTGAGGAGAGAGAGGAGCATCGTGAGGAGAGAGAGGAGCATCGTGAGGAGAGAGGAGCATCGTGAGGAGAGAGAGGAGCATCGTGAGGAGAGAGGAGCATCGTGAGGAGAGAGAGGAGCATCGTGAGGAGAGAGAGCATCGTGAGGAGAGAGAGGAGCATCGTGAGGAGAGAGAGGAGCATCGTGAGGAGAGAGAGGAGCATCGTGAGGAGAGAGGAGCATCGTGAGAGAGAGAGGAGCATCGTGAGGAGAGAGGAGCATCGTGAGGAGAAAGGAGCATCGTGAGGAGAGAGAGGAGCATCGTGAGGAGAGAGGAGCATCGTGAGGAGAGAGGGGCATCGTGAGGAGAGAGGAGCATCGTGAGGAGAGAGAGGAGCATCGTGAGGAGAGAGGAGCATCGTGAGGAGAGAGGAGCATCGTGAGGAGAGAGAGGAGCATCGTGAGGAGAGAGAGGAGCATCGTGAGGAGAGAGGAGCATCGTGAGGAGAGAGAGGAGCATCGTGAGGAGAGAGAGGAGCATCGTGAGGAGGAGAGGAGCATCGTGAGGAGAGAGAGCATCGTGAGGAGAGAAGGAGCATCGTGAGGAGAGAGGAGCATCGTGAGGAGAGAGGAGCATCGTGAGGAGAGAGAGGAGCATCGTGAGGAGAGAGGAGCATCGTGAGGAGAGAGAGGAGCATCGTGAGGAGAGAGGAGCATCGTGAGGAGAGAGAGCATCGTGAGGAGAGAGAGGAGCATCGTGAGGAGAGAGAGGAGCATCGTGAGGAGAGAGGAGCATCGTGAGGAGAGAGGAGCATCGTGAGGAGAGAGAGGAGCATCGTGAGGAGAGAGGAGCATCGTGAGGAGAGAGGAGCATCGTGAGGAAATAATCTACCAAACACACGTTTCCTTACTTTTTGTGCTAACATATTCCCCATGCTAACAGGAAGTAGCACCTGTTTCCGTAGTCCATGACGACGGGGTCTCTGGCGGTGCCGGTGACAGCGTCGTGATGCTGGAACAGCGCTAAGCCCCGCCTCCCAGCCGTCAGAAGCAGGAAGTGATCCCGCGCCGGGAACCCGTCGCCAGGCGACCGTCGCCATGGGAACGCATCGCAGCCAGAGTCAGGCTGTACAGGATCTCCGTCGCTCTGTCGGAGGAATTAGTAATAATATATTGTGTGTTAAACTTTTTATGAAAATATCATAATGAAAGATATAATTATAAAACACATCTTTTAATTATAAAGACACGAGAAATTAGTACAAATATTAAAATAATAATAAAATAATAAAACGTTTTCAAAAATAAAAATATCACAATAAAATCTATAAATATTAACATATAATTAGTTATTTGAACACATGTTTGATGATATCTCCTCACCGTAGCGTGGCCTGCAGCGTGCGGTGAGGAGATATCTTTAAACAATGTCTGATGCTACAGCCTCAGACTCACCGTAGCGTGGCCTGCAGCGTGCGGTCAGGAGATATCTTTAAACACATGTCTGATGCTACAGCTGCCTCAGACTCACCGTAGCGTGGCCTCCAGCGTGCGGTCAGGAGATATCTTTAAACACATGTCTGATGCTACAGCCTCAGACTCACCGTAGCGTGGCCTCCAGCGTGCGGTCAGGAGATATCTTTAAACACATGTCTGATGCTACAGCTGCCTCAGACTCACCGTAGCGTGGCCTGCAGCGTGCGGTCAGGAGATATCTTAAACACATGTCTGATGCTACAGCCTCAGACTCACCGTAGCGTGGCCCCAGCGTGCGGTCAGGAGATATCTTTAAACACATGTCTGATGCTACAGCTGCCTCAGACTCACCGTAGCGTGGCCTGCAGCGTGCGGTGAGGAGATATCTTTAAACACATGTCTGATGCTACAGCTCAGACTCACCGTAGCGTGGCCTGCAGCGTGCTGGTGAGGAGATATCTTTAAACACATGTCTGATGCTACAGCCTCAGACTCACCGTAGCGTGGCCTCCAGCGTGCGGTCAGGAGATATCTTTAAACACATGTCTGATGCTACAGCCTCAGACTCACCGTAGCGTGGCCTCCAGCGTGCGGTCAGGAGATATCTTTAAAACTCATGTCTGATGCTACAGCTGCCTCAGACTCACCGTAGCGTGGCCTCCAGCGTGCGGTGAGGAGATATCTTTAAACACATGTCTGATGCTACAGCTGCCTCAGACTCACCGTAGCGTGGCCTCCAGCGTGCGGTGAGGAGATATCTTTAAACACATGTCTGATGCTACAGCTGCCTCAGACTCACCGTAGCGTGGCCTCCAGCGTGCGGTCAGGAGATATCTTTAAACACATGTCTGATGCTACAGCCTCAGACTCACCGTAGCGTGGCCTGCAGCGTGCGGTGAGGAGATATCTTTAAACACATGTCTGATGCTACAGCCTCAGACTCACCGTAGCGTGGCCTGCAGCGTGCGGTGAGGAGATATCTTTAAACACATGTCTGATGCTACAGCCTCAGACTCCCGTAGCTGGCCTGCAGCGTGCGGTCAGAAGATATCTTTAAACACATGTCTGATGCTACAGCCTCAGACTCACCGTAGCGTGGCCTCCAGCGTGCGGTGAGGAGATATCTTTAAACACATGTCTGATGCTACAGCTGCCTCAGACTCACCGTAGCGTGGCCTCCAGCGTGCGGTGAGGAGATATCTTTAAACACATGTCTGATGCTACAGCTGCCTCAGACTCACCGTAGCGTGGCCTGCAGCGTGCGGTGAGGAGATATCTTTAAACACATCTGATGCTACAGCCTCAGACTCACCGTAGCGTGGCCTCCAGCGTGCGGTGAGGAGATATCTTTAAACACATGTCTGATGCTACAGCTGCCTCAGACTCACCGTAGCGTGGCCTGCAGCTGCGGTGAGGAGATATCTTTAAACACATGTCTGATGCTACAGCCTCAGACTCACCGTAGCGTGGCCTGCAGCGTGCGGTGAGGAGATATCTTTAACACATGTCTGATGCTACAGCCTCAGACTCACCGTAGCGTGGCCTCCAGCGTGCGTCAGGAGATATCTTTAAACACATGTCTGATGCTACAGCCTCAGACTCACCGTAGCGTGGCCTCCAGCGTGCGGTCAGGAGATATCTTTAAACACATGTCTGATGCTACAGCCTCAGACGCACCGTAGCGTGGCCTCCAGCGTGCGGTCAGGAGATATCTTTAAACTCATGTCTGATGCTACAGCCTCAGACTCACCATAGCGTGGCCTCCAGCGTGCGGTCAGGAGATATCTTTAAACACATGTCTGATGCTACAGCCTCAGACTCACCGTAGCGTGGCCTGCAGCGTGCGGTCAGAGAGATATCTTTAAACATGTCGATGCTACAGCCTCAGACTCACCGTAGCGTGGCCTGCAGCGTGCGGTCAGGAGATATCTTAAACACATGTCTGATGCTACAGCCTCAGACTCACCGTAGCGTGGCCTCCAGCGTGCGGTCAGGAGATATCTTAACACATGTCTGATGCTACAGCCTCAGACTCACCGTAGCGTGGCCTGCACGTGCGGTCAGGAGATATCTTTAAACACATGTCTGATGCTACAGCTGCCTCAGACTCACCGTAGCGTGGCCTGCAGCGTGCGTCAGGAGATATCTTTAAACCATGTCTGATGCTACAGCTCAGACTCACCGTAGCGTGGCCTGCAGCGTGCGGTCAGGAGATATCTTTAAACACATGTCTGATGCTACAGCCTCAGACTCACCGTAGCGTGGCCTGCAGCGTGCGGTGAGGAGATATCTTTAAACCATGTCTGATGCTACAGCCTCAGACTCACCGTAGCGTGGCCTCCAGCGTGCGGTCAGGAGATATCTTAAACACATGTCTGATGCTACAGCTGCCTCAGACTCACCGTAGCGTGGCCTCCAGCGTGCGGTCAGGAGATATCTTTAAACACATGTTCTGATGCTACAGCCTCAGACTCACCGTAGCGTGGCCTCCAGCGTGCGGTTCCAGCCTCTTGTAGAACGGTCTGGACGTGAAGTATCCTCCAGTAGTGGTCGTCTCGGTCGGCGTACGTGAAGAAGTCTCCGCGGACCGTCGGCAGAGACGAGACCGGTAACACCTTCTGGAGAGCCTGAAGTAATCTGAGAGAGTCCCAAAACGAGCCTGGAGACACAGAGACCGACAGAGAGACAAAGAGAGACATTTTAGAGAGACAGAGAGACATTTAGAGAGACAGAGAGACAGTTAGAGAGACATTTAGATTAGAGAGACATTTAGAGACAGAGAGACCGACAGAGAGACAAAGAGAGACATTTAGAGAGACTTGAAGTAATCTGAGAGTCTCCTGACAACACCGGGGACACATGTTGATGTAGAGAAGACATCACTTAGTGAGTCTCCTGACACACCGGGGACACATGTTGATGTAGAGAAGACATCACTTAGTGAGTCTCCTGACACACCGGGGACACATGTTGATGTAGAGAAGACATCACTTTGTGAGTCTCCTGACACACCGGGGACACATGGATGTAGAGAAGACATCACTTTGTGAGTCTCCTGACACACCGGGGACACATGGTGATGTAGAGAAGACATCAACAAGTGACTTTAGCATGATAGGAGAAGCTTTAGAGAGACAGAAGAAGTAGTAGAGATATGTCTCCTCACGTTGACGTGCAGCTCGGGGTGCGTCTGGAAGAAGTCGAACAGCTTCTGGTAGTTTTCTGAACTGAGCGTCCCACTCGCTCGACTCCACGAAGCGGAAATCATCTCCGAGCGGAACGAAAAGCACCGGAGAGCGGAAGAGGCGGGACTTCCTGCGGTACTGGTCCAATAGCAGGAGGGCTCTGAGTGTATTACAATACAAAGACAAAGAAGTCACAATAATAAAATATAAATATTCAAAAGTAAGACGTCAAAGGTCTCAATATCAAAGTAAAAATGATAACACTTGTAACATTAATATTAACAAGGACCAGGCTCATCAGTATTCACACCTGTGATGTTATATACTTCCAAATGTTGGCCATGAGGGTTGTGCAACAGGTCGCCTGCGTCTGTGTGTGCGTCTGTGTGTTGTGTGCGTCTGTGTGTTGTGTGCGTCTGTGTGTTGTGTGCGTCGGTGTGTTGTGTGCGTCTGTGTGTTGTGTGCGTCTGTGTGTGCGTCTGTGTGTTGTGTGCGTCTGTGTGTGCGTCTGTGTGTTGTGTGCGTCTGTGTGTTGTGTGCGTCGGTGTGTGTGCGTCTGTGTGTTGTGTGCGTCGGTGTGTTGTGTGCGTCTGTGTGTTGTGTGCGTCGGTGTGTTGTGTGCGTCGGTGTGTTGTGTGCGTCTGTGTGTTGTGTGCTGTGTGCGTCTGTGTGTTGTGTGCGTCTGTGTGTTGTGTGCGTCTGTGTGTGTGTGTGTCTGTGTGTTGTGTGTGTCTGTGTGTTGTGTTGTCAGCTGTTGTGATTGTTGATCAGCTGCTGTGATTGTGTGTGTCTGTGTGTTGTGTGTGTCTGTGTGTTGTGTGTGTCTGTGTGCGTCTGTGTGTTGTGTGCTGTGTGCGTCTGTGTGTTGTGTGCGTCTGTGTGTTGTGTGTGTCTGTGTGTTGTGTGTGTCTGTGTGTTGTGTGTGTCTGTGTGTTGTGTGCGTCTGTGTGTTGTGTGCGTCTGTGTGTTGTGTGCGTCTGTGTGTTGTGTGCGTCGGTTTGTTGTGTGCGTCTGTGTGTTGTGTGCGTCTGTGTGTTGTGTGCGTCTGTGTGTTGTGTGCGTCTGTGTGTTGTGTGCGTCTGTGTGTTGTGTGCGTCTGTGTGTTGTGTGCTGTGTGCGTCTGTGTGTTGTGTGCGTCTGTGTGTTGTGTGCGTCTGTGTGTTGTGTGTGTCTGTGTGTTGTGTGTGTCTGTGTGTTGTGTGCGTCTGTGTGTTGTGTGTGTCTGTGTGTTGTGTGCGTCTGTGTGTTGTGTGTGTCTGTGTGTTGTGTGCGTCTGTGTGTTGTGTGCGTCTGTGTGTTGTGTGCGTCTGTGTGTTGTGTGCGTCTGTGTGTTGTGTGTGTCTGTGTGTTGTGTGCGTCTGTGTGTTGTGTGCGTCTGTGTGTTGTGTGCGTCTGTGTGTTGTGTGCGTCTGTGTGTTGTGTGTGTCTGTGTGTTGTGTGCGTCTGTGTGTTGTGTGTGTCTGTGTGTTGTGTGTGTCTGTGTGTTGTGTGTGTCTGTGTGTTGTGTGCGTCTGTGTGTTGTGTGCGTCTGTGTGTTGTGTGTGTCTGTGTGTTGTGTGCGTCTGTGTGTTGTGTGTGTCTGTGTGTTGTGTTTGTCTGTGTGTTGTGTGCGTCTGTGTGTTGTGTGCGTCTGTGTGTTGTGTGTGTCTGTGTGTTGTGTGCGTCTGTGTGTTGTGTGCGTCTGTGTGTTGTGTGCGTCTGTGTGTTGTGTGCGTCGGTTTGTTGTGTGCGTCTGTGTGTTGTGTGTGTCTGTGTGTTGTGTGCGTCTGTGTGTTGTGTGCGTCTGTGTGTTGTGTGCGTCTGTGTGTTGTGTGCGTCTGTGTGTTGTGTGTGTCTGTGTGTTGTGTGCGTCTGTGTGTTGTGTGCGTCTGTGTGTTGTGTGCGTCTGTGTGTTGTGTGCGTCTGTGTGTTGTGTGCGTCTGTGTGTTGTGTGCGTCTGTGTGTTGTGTGTGTCTGTGTGTTGTGTGTGTCTGTGTGTTGTGTGTGTCTGTGTGTTGTGTGTGTCTGTGTGTTGTGTGCGTCTGTGTGTTGTGTGCGTCTGTGTGTTTGTGTGCGTCGGTTTGTTGTGTGCGTCTGTGTGTTGTGTGCGTCTGTGTGTTGTGTGCGTCTGTGTGTTTGTGCTGTGTGCGTCTGTGTGTTGTGTGCGTCTGTGTGTTGTGTGTGTCTGTGTGTTGTGTGTGTCTGTGTGTTGTGTGTGTCTGTGTGTTGTGTGTGTCTGTGTGTTGTGTGTGTCTGTGTGTTGTGTGTGTCTGTGTGTTGTGTGTGTCTGTGTGTTGTGTGTGTCTGTGTGTTGTGTGTGTCTGTGTGTTGTGTGTGTCTGTGTGTTGTGTGTGTCTGTGTGCTGTGTGCGTCTGTGTGTTGTGTGTGTCTGTGTGTTGTGTGTGTCTGTGTGTTGTGTGTGTCTGTGTGTTGTGTGTGTCTGTGTGTTGTGTGTGTCTGTGTGTTGTGTGTGTCTGTGTGTTGTGTTGTCAGCTGTTGTGATTGTTGATCAGCTGCTGTGATTGTGTGCGTCTGTGTGTTGTGTGCGTCTGTGTGTTGTGTGTGTCTGTGTGTTGTGTGTGTCTGTGTGTTGTGTGCGTCTGTGTGTTGTGTGTGTCTGTGTGTTGTGTGCGTCTGTGTGTTGTGTGTCTGTGTGTTGTGTGCGTCTGTGTGTTGTGTGCGTCTGTGTGTTGTGTGCGTCTGTGTGTTGTGTGCGTCTGTGTGTTGTGTGTGTGTCTGTGTGTTGTGTGTGTCTGTGTGTTGTGTGCGTCTGTGTGTTGTGTGTGTCTATGTGTTGTGTGCGTCTGTGTGTTGTGTGTGTCTGTGTGTTGTGTGTGTCTGTGTGTTTGTGTGTCTGTGTGTTGTGTGCGTCTGTGTGTTGTGTGCGTCTGTGTGTTGTGTGCGTCTGTGTGTTGTGTGCGTCTGTGTGTTGTGTGCGTCTGTGTGTTGTGTGTGTCTGTGTGTTGTGTGCGTCTGTGTGTTGTGTGCGTCTGTGTGTTGTGTGTGTCTATGTGTTGTGTGCGTCTGTGTGTTGTGTGTGTCTGTGTGTTGTGTGTGTCTGTGTGTTGTGTGTGTCTGTGTGTTGTGTGCGTCTGTGTGTTGTGTGCGTCTGTGTGTTGTGTGCGTCTGTGTGTTGTGTGCGTCTGTGTGTTGTGTGTGTCTGTGTGTTGTGTGCGTCTGTGTGTTGTGTGTGTCTGTGTGTTGTGTGTGTCTGTGTGTTGTGTGTGTCTGTGTGTTGTGTGCGTCTGTGTGTTGTGTGTGTCTGTGTGTTGTGTGTGTCTGTGTGTTGTGTGTGTCTGTGTGTTGTGTTGTCAGCTGTTGTGATTGTTGATCAGCTGCTGTGATTGTGTGCGTCTATGTGTTGTGTGCGTCTGTGTGTTGTGTGCGTCTGTGTGTTGTGTGTGTCTGTGTGTTGTGTGTGTCTGTGTGTTGTGTGCGTCTGTGTGTTGTGTGTGTCTGTGTGTTGTGTGTGTCTGTGTGTTGTGTTTGTGTCTGTGTGTTGTGTGCGTCTGTGTGTTGTGTGCGTCTGTGTGTTGTGTGTGTCTGTGTGTTGTGTGCGTCTGTGTGTTGTGTGTGTCTGTGTGTTGTGTGCGTCTGTGTGTTGTGTGTGTCTGTGTGTTGTGTGCGTCTGTGTGTTGTGTGTGTCTGTGTGTTGTGTGCCGTGTGTTGTGTTGTCAGCTGCTGTGATTGTTGATCAGCTGTTGTGTCTGTGTGTTGTGTGCGTCTGTGTGTTGTGTGCGTCTGTGTGTTGTGTGTGCGTCTGTGTGTTGTGTGCGTCTGTGTGTTGTGTGCGTCTGTGTGTTGTGTGTGTCTGTGTGTTGTGTGTGTCTGTGTGTTGTGTGCGTCTGTGTGTTGTGTGTGTCTATGTGTTGTGTGCGTCTGTGTGTTGTGTGTGTCTGTGTGTTGTGTGTGTCTGTGTGTTGTGTGTGTCTGTGTGTTGTGTGCGTCTGTGTGTTGTGTGCGTCTGTGTGTTGTGTGTGTCTGTGTGTTGTGTGCGTCTGTGTGTTGTGTGTGTCTGTGTGTTGTGTGTGTCTGTGTGTTGTGTGCGTCTGTGTGTTGTGTGTGTCTATGTGTTGTGTGCGTCTGTGTGTTGTGTGTCTGTGTGTTGTGTGTGTCTGTGTGTTGTGTGTGTCTGTGTGTTGTGTGCGTCTGTGTGTTGTGTGCGTCTGTGTGTTGTGTGTGTCTGTGTGTTGTGTGCGTCTGTGTGTTGTGTGTGTCTGTGTGTTGTGTGCGTCTGTGTGTTGTGTGTGTCTGTGTGTTGTGTGTGTCTGTGTGTTGTGTTGTCAGCTGTTGTGATTGTTGATCAGCTGCTGTGATTGTGTGCGTCTGTGTGTTGTGTGCGTCTGTGTGTTGTGTGTGTCTGTGTGTTGTGTGTGTCTGTGTGTTGTGTGCGTCTGTGTGTTGTGTGTGTCTGTGTGTTGTGTGTGTCTGTGTGTTGTGTGTGTCTGTGTGTTGTGTGCGTCTGTGTGTTGTGTGCGTCTGTGTGTTGTGTGTGTCTGTGTGTTGTGTGCGTCTGTGTGTTGTGTGTGTCTGTGTGTTGTGTGCGTCTGTGTGTTGTGTGTGTCTGTGTGTTGTGTGCGTCTGTGTGTTGTGTGTGTCTGTGTGTTGTGTGCGTCTGTGTGTTGTGTGCGTCTGTGTGTTGTGTGTGTCTGTGTGTTGTGTGCGTCTGTGTGTTGTGTGTGTCTGTGTGTTGTGTTGTCAGCTGTTGTGATTGTTGATCAGCTGCTGTGATTGTGTGCGTCTGTGTGTTGTGTGCGTCTGTGTGTTGTGTGTGTCTGTGTGTTGTGTGTGTCTGTGTGTTGTGTGCGTCTGTGTGTTGTGTGTGTCTGTGTGTTGTGTGTGTCTGTGTGTTGTGTGTGTCTGTGTGTTGTGTGCGTCTGTGTGTTGTGTGCGTCTGTGTGTTGTGTGTGTCTGTGTGTTGTGTGCGTCTGTGTGTTGTGTGTGTCTGTGTGTTGTGTGCGTCTGTGTGTTGTGTGTGTCTGTGTGTTGTGTGCGTCTGTGTGTTGTGTGTGTCTGTGTGTTGTGTGCGTCTGTGTGTTGTGTGTGTCTGTGTGTTGTGTGCCGTGTGTTGTGTTGTCAGCTGCTGTGATTGTTGATCAGCTGTTGTGTCTGTGTGTTGTGTGCGTCTGTGTGTTGTGTGCGTCTGTGTGTTGTGTGCGTCTGTGTGTTGTGTGTGTCTGTGTGTTGTGTGCGTCTGTGTGTTGTGTGTCTGTGTGTTGTGTGCGTCTGTGTGTTGTGTGCGTCTGTGTGTTGTGTGCGTCTGTGTGTTGTGTGTGTCTGTGTGTTGTGTGCGTCTGTGTGTTGTGTGTGTCTGTGTGTTGTGTGCGTCTGTGTGTTGTGTGTGTCTGTGTGTTGTGTGTGTCTGTGTGTTGTGTTGTCAGCTGTTGTGATTGTTGATCAGCTGCTGTGATTGTGTGCGTCTGTGTGTTGTGTGTGTCTGTGTGTTGTGTGTGTCTGTGTGTTGTGTGCGTCTGTGTGTTGTGTGTGTCTGTGTGTTGTGTGTGTCTGTGTGTTGTGTGTGTCTGTGTGTTGTGTGCGTCTGTGTGTTGTGTGCGTCTGTGTGTTGTGTGTGTCTGTGTGTTGTGTGCGTCTGTGTGTTTGTGTGTCTGTGTGTTGTGTGCGTCTGTGTGTTGTGTGTGTCTGTGTGTTGTGTGCGTCTGTGTGTTGTGTGTGTCTGTGTGTTGTGTGCGTCTGTGTGTTGTGTGCGTCTGTGTGTTGTGTGTGTCTGTGTGTTGTGTGCGTCTGTGTGTTGTGTGTGTCTGTGTGTTGTGTGCGTCTGTGTGTTGTGTGTGTCTGTGTGTTGTGTGTGTCTGTGTGTTGTGTTGTCAGCTGTTGTGATTGTTGATCAGCTGCTGTGATTGTGTGCGTCTGTGTGTTGTGTGCGTCTGTGTGTTGTGTGTGTCTGTGTGTTGTGTGTGTCTGTGTGTTGTGTGCGTCTGTGTGTTGTGTGTGTCTGTGTGTTGTGTGTGTCTGTGTGTTGTGTGTGTCTGTGTGTTGTGTGCGTCTGTGTGTTGTGTGCGTCTGTGTGTTGTGTGTGTCTGTGTGTTGTGTGCGTCTGTGTGTTGTGTGTGTCTGTGTGTTGTGTGCATCTGTGTGTGTTGTTGTCTGTGTTTGTGTGCGTCTGTGTGTTGTGTGTGTCTGTG
>JAAKFY010000012.1:1943176-1950676 GCA_011823955.1 Dissostichus mawsoni
GTGTCAGGAGACTCTCAAAGTGTCAGGAAATAAACCCCCCTCTCTTTTCCTCCGTACCCACATCTCTAAAAACGGGGGAACAACGGAGCTGATCCAGATTTGCTGCGTCATGACGGCATTACTAAAATGTGGGCGGGCTTTACACCCACGGGCCAATCAGAAAGGTTGCTGTCAGAAACAATGAGACGTGTTCTGGAATTAATATGGTCTGTGTTTACATTAGCATGCTAACACTCAGAGCTAACCTGTACTGGAGAGAGTGTGTGTGAAGAAGCAGGAAATCAAAAGGAACTCACCTTGTGGTAAACCTGAGAGAGAGAGAGAGTTTGAGCTCCATGCTGTTTCAGAGAGAATCCTTGATGTGGTTTGGAACATGATATGGAGTTTAATCACGGCAGCATTTAGCTGAGTTTCTGCTGGGAGAGTTCTCCTGATGAGATCTACTCTCTCTCTAAAGCTACAGACCAGAGTCAGCTCTTTAGTAACAGCTGGAAGAGAGGGGGGGGGGGCTACAATGATCTGTTTGGGGTTTGGAGCAGGACACTTCAGAGACATGTCTTTATATCTGAGACCTACAATATATGCCTAACATAGTATAATAGGAGACCTTTAAGTGAACGCAAACCAACCGTCAAAAGACCTGATCTCTCCCAGAATCTCGTATTTCCCCGTCTCCGTGTCCCTGTTCCAGAGTGTTGTCTCTGTGTGAGTGATGTGAGCAGACATACGGACGTTAACAGTTATTTCTGCAGCGCGGGGAATATCCCAGATGGTTTCCCTGGTTTCATGATGCTCAAAGTTTCCGGCTTTACGGCGTCCCTCATAACAGGCGCCTCGGAAACATAAAGCTGTAAATGAAGCTCTCCGATGGGCCGACAGACGTTCATAAAGCTGAGAGGAGCAGCTGCAGACTTTATGTGGAAACATCCAGATCTGTGGCGCTTCAACGTGAAATATCACCTGAGCGGAGGCTGAATGTTAATCAGAGAATCTCTGTAGCAATATATCACAGAAGAGATGCATTACGCCCACGATACTCACTACTTTTCTAAGAATAAAGACTCAGAGATTCAAAGGTTTTATTGTCATATGCTCATAAGCTACAGTTTAGAATGAAAAATCAAATAGTGCGAGAAGTCTGTATACATGTAAATAGAATATGAAATTAAATAATGTACATTAAGACAAAATTAAATACGGTTTATTGTGGTTTATATCACAGAATAGCTGCACAATATGACCTACTTTTTAAAGAATTAAGTAGATTTAAAAGAGAATAACATTTAAATCCTTCAAGGAATATTATTCGTAATATTTTTGAAATAATTATTTGATTTTTTTGAAGCAAGACATCATTTTCTTTAAAAATATTTCTCGTTTTCCTTTATTTTTAATTTATCTAAGCGTTTATTTTTATTTCCCGCAGTATAAAGATGAATTATTCTGACGCCTCACACTAACGGAGCTTCCTGTAAAGGAGCCAGATCTAACAGCTGGACGGTTTACTGCGGGTCGGGGGGGAGAGCTCTGAAAGCAGTGAGGTGGGTTTAGTTCACATTCACTGACAGAAGTCAACAAGAGCCCGTAAACAGAATAAACATTAAGTCATGATTCAGAGCGGGGGGGGGGGGGGGGTAACGCACCGACAGGAAGTGATGTGAGAGCAGAAAGACAGGTGGTAGCATGCAGAAAGAAATACATTCAAGATTCAATTCAAGGGTTTTTTCATTAGTACACAGCTAGAGTGTACATCTGAGGTCTCAGGCTCCTCCAACAGTGTACAATAAAACAGATAAAATATGTATACGTCTCCATGTATACACTGTAAAAACTCAAAATCTTGCAAAGTATATTTGTCTAATATCTAGTCAGAATATGTCTTTACACTCGATATAAGACATAATAACTGAAGAGGTAACAATGCAGTGAGATATAGGGTCTTGTTTTTAGACAATGCAACTTCTAGACTCTAGAAAACATCTTATTTTGAGTTATATCTCAAATGAAACAAGTTTCTCAAGCTGCTACAACAAAATCTTATTAGAAAATCACCAACTAACGTCAGAAACTGAAAACCTTTGAGCATTTGCAGCTTATTTTGTAACAACATATGAAACTCAGCGCAAGTTCAACCAGGAAGACCGTCTTTTCTCATTCATTTACTATTTCTATGTTACTACTCTCTCTCCTCTCAATAAGTGATCGGGGGCGTCACTCCCCAGCCTAACCAATCACTTCGCTCCATTCTCACAAGCCTATCATAGCGCTCCGCTAACCCTTTTAAATCTGCTCTCCCCTCTGACAGCTGTCATTTCAGGTGACTTGACACAACCCTCCCACCTCTTTTCACCTCCTGTCCCTCTGAATTCAGGGTCAAGCTAAGCCCCTCCCCTTCAGACCGACCCAACTCTCCATACACCACCACCAGGGTCAAGCTAAGCCCCTCCCCTTCAGACCGAACCCAACTATCCATTCACCACCACCAGGGTCAAGCTAAGCCCCTCCCCTTCAGACCGAACCCAACTATCCATTCACCACCACCAGTGTCTAGACCCCGGGGGGTTTCATCTGATCGGTTCTCCCCTCCCGAATGATACTCCTGCACAACGGGGCCTAATCGCCAAAACTCCATTACATTCATTTGTGTATTCCTGGCAATAAATATGTATTCTTTCATCAACACCGTCTCCTGATTGAATGACTGATCCCGGTAAGATATAGTCCAAAATAAGTTTTACCAGCTAATCTCAAGATCTCCTTTATCTAAATATCCCGTCTTATTCCAAGAAATCTAACCAAGCAAATGTTCACTTGTCTATTGGCAGATTTTTTTACTTAATACAAGCGAAAACACCTTGTTTTCATTATTCTTTTACTTGATTTTGGAGCACATTTTTCCAGTGTATTTTGTAATTTGTTATTTGTACTTGTAAATGCACCTCACTGTCTCCTGTGTATCTGGGACACTGTACTTCGATGCACTTGTATTGTAACTCCTATATCACTAAATATAAAAACCAGATAAAATAGTTAAAATAGTGCAAGTTATTACAAATAATAAGTGAATTTAGCCATCATGACGGAGTTCTTGATAAAAGTGTGTGGGAGAGATATCCTTCATCATCAGTATTTAGCAGTTTGAATTGATTGATATGATGATTATTAAACAACAACCTATTTCTGATTTCAACCGGACCCTCTCCTTCTTCTTCCCTTTCACAATAAAAGCCTCTGACTTATTATTATAGGCAGGTGAGCGTTTCACAGCGTTAGAGCAGAAAGAAACTGAACTCAAGACCTTTTATTTTATGATAATGTAGTGTTTTGACTTTTAAAAACTCTAAAGATAAGATAAGAGATAAGAAGTACTTTATTGATCGTTAAAGCAGCATAAAAAGACAAGGAATTATTGTACATAAGTAGAAATGAAAAGGACAGAGTTTCAGAGTCACAGAGTTACAGAGTCATAGTGAATACTGCAATCATACCAAGGACTCAGAGCTCTATTGTAATAAATGAAGGGTCTGATCCACATTATGCTCCAGATGAAGGGGTTATTGTACCTGATTCCTGACAGTGTGAGGGGTTAGGGTTAGACACAACATTACATTAAAGAGGTTACCACGTTTAAAAGTCATGGTATATTACATTTGAGTTTTAACTAGATCCTCTCCTTCCTTCTTCCCTTTCACATTAAAAGCCTCTGACTTATTATATGGCTTCACAGCGTTAGAGCAGAAAGAAACTGAACTCAAGGCCTTTATTTCATCATTTGACTTAAAAACCAGAGTTACAGAGTCATAGTGAATATAACAATCATACCAAGGATCCTCAGAGCGTTATTGGTAATAAATGAAGGGTCTGATCCACATTATGCTCCAGATGAAGGGGTTATTGTACCTGATTCCTGACAGTGTGGGGGGGTCCAGGTCTGCTGGTTCTGCAGTTTTTAACTGAGTTTAAACTCCTCTCATCCCGCTCTCCTCTTCTCTTTAATCAGAATATATGGCTTTTAATATAAGAGCCCATGAAGCGATGGGAGTGATTGAGTTTGTGCGGCAGGGGGGTCAGGGGCTGCTCACCTGGCCACAACAGAAATACAATAAAAGCCTTTTGTGGGAATTTGTTTGAAGTTTCCATGGTGTGGGAGCAACTTTCTCTACATTACCTTCATTGTTGATAATCTCTTTACCTCCGGCCCCCCCTCTAATCCCATCATGCCCCTCTTCCCCAGCTGGAGGCTCATTGAGAGCAGATCCATTTCATTTCAATACCCTGCATCTGCCCCTGGATCAGGGTCCGGTTCAGACTCTGAGAAAACAGGGGGCTCAGATTCTGAGGAAGATCTGAGGGTCTGATGCAGTGTCAGATTTTGTTTCATAACAGAATCAGAATACCTTTATTAACGGCATATATATATATATATAATATATATTGAACATATTGGTATTACACAACAAGTGGTGTTACATCTGTGTTGTTACATGTGATGGTTATATCGTCTGCGGTATTTCTCATATCAGCAGTTTAACAAGATTTTATGGGGGGGAGGTCTATATTCTGTAACGATATGTAGGAATCTCTACTAGGGGCAGGCGCTCTGTTTTCATTTGAGTTACGTACATAATGTTAAAAAGTCTGGTCACATTGTCGTGTAGGAAATCCGTAATGAGAGTGGTCTGTATTCACGTTACATCGCAACAGTCTTTACGTTGTTCTGTATTCACGTTACACCGCAACAGTCTTTACGTTGTTCTGTATTCACGTTACACGCAACAGTCTTTACGTTGTTCTGTAACGTTACACCGCAACAGTCTTTACGTTGTTCTGTATTCACGTTACATCGCAACAGTCTTTACGTGTTCTGTCTTCACGTTACATCGCAACAGTCTTTACGTTGTTCTGTATTCACGTTACATCGCAACAGTCTTACGTTGTTCTGTCTTCACGTTACACCGCAACAGTCTTTACGTTCTTCTGTATTCACGTTACACCGCAACAGTCTTTACGTTGTTCTGTATTCACGTTACACCGCAACAGTCTTTACGTTGTTCTGTATTCACGTTACACCGCGACAGTCTTTACGTTGTTCTGTATTCACGTTACACGCAACAGTCTTTACGTTGTTCTGTATTCACGTTACATCGCAACAGTCTTTACGTTGTTCTGTATTCACGTTACATCGCAACAGTCTTACGTTGTTCTGTATTCACGTTACACTGCAACAGTCTTTACGTTGTTCTGTATTCACGTTACATCGCAACAGTCTTTACGTTGTTCTGTATTCACGTTACACCGCAACAGTCTTTACGTTGTTCTGTATTCACGTTACACCGCAACAGTCTTTACGTTGTTCTGTATTCACGTTACACCGCAACAGTCTTTACGTTGTTCTGTATTCACGTTACATCGCAACAGTATTTACGTTGTTCTGTATTCACGTTACATCGCAACAGTCTTTACGTTGTTCTGTATTCACGTTAACCGCAACAGTCTTTACGTTGTTCTGTATTCACGTTACATCGCAACAGTCTTTACGTTGTTCTGTATTCACGTTACACCGCAACAGTCTTTATGTTGTTCTGTATTCACGTTACATCGCAACAGTCTTTACGTTGTTCTGTATTCACGTTACATCGCAACAGTCTTTACGTTGTTCTGTATTCACGTTACACCGCAACAGTCTTTACGTTGTTCTGTATTCACGTTACATCGCAACAGTCTTTACGTTGTTCTGTATTCACGTTACACCGCAACAGTCTTTACGTGTTGTCTGTATTCACGTTACATCGCAACAGTCTTTACGTTGTTCTGTATTCACGTTACACCGCAACAGTCTTACGTTGTTCTGTATTCACGTTACACCGCAACAGTCTTTACGTTGTTCTGTATTCACGTTACATCGCAACAGTCTTTACGTTGTTCTGTATTCACGTTACACCGCAACAGTCTTTACGTTGGTTCTGTATTCACGTTACACCGCAACAGTCTTTACGTTGTTCTGTATTCACGTTACACGCAACAGTCTTTACGTTGTTCTGTATTCACGTTACATCGCAACAGTCTTTACGTTGTTCTGTATTCACGTTACATCGCAACAGTCTTTACGTTGTTCTGTATTCACGTTACACCGCAACAGTCTTTACGCGTTCTATTCACGTTACATCGCAACAGTCTTACGTTGTTCTGTATTCACGTTACACCGCAACAGTCTTTATGTTGTTCTGTATTCACGTTACATCGCAACAGTCTTTACGTTGTTCTGTATTCACGTTACACCGCAAACAGTCTTTATGTTGTTCTGTATTCACGTTACACCGCAACAGTCTTTACGTTGTTCTGTATTCACGTTACACCGCAAACAGTCTTTACGTTGTTCTGTATTCACGTTACACCGCAACAGTCTTTACGTTGTTCTGTATTACGTTACATCGCAACAGTCTTACGTTGTCTGTATTCACGTTACAACCGCAACAGTCTTTACGTTGTTCTGTATTCACGTTACACCGCAACAGTCTTTACGTTGTTCTGTATTCACGTTACACCGCAACAGTCTTTACGTTGTTCTGTATTCACGTTACACCGCGACAGTCTTTACGTTGTTCTGTATTCACCTTACACCGCGACAGTCTTTACGTTGTTCTGTATTCACCTTACACCGCAACAGTCTTTACGTTGTTCGTATTCACCTTACACCGCAACAGTCTTTACGTTGTTCTGTATTCACGTTACACCGCAACAGTCTTTACGTTGTTCTGTATTCACGTACATCGCAACAGTCTTTACGTTGTTCTGTATTCACGTTACATCGCAACAGTCTTTACGTTGTTCTGTATTCACGTTACACCGCGACAGTCTTTACGTTGTTCGGTATTCACGTTACATCGCAACAGTCTTTACGTTGTTCTGTATTCACGTTACATCGCAACAGTCTTTACGTTGTTCTGTATTCACGTTACACCGCAACAGTCTTTACGTTGTTCTGTATTCACATTACACCGCAACAGTCTTTACGTTGTTCTGTATTCACTTACACGCGACAGTCTTTACGTTGTTCTGTATTCACGTTACACCGCAACAGTCTTTACGTTGTTCTGTATTCACGTTACATCGCAACAGTCTTTACGTTGTTCTGTATTCCGTTACACCGCAACAGTCTTTACGTTGTTCTGTATTCACGTTACACCGCAACAGTCTTTACGTTGTTCTGTATTCACGTTACATCGCAACAGTCTTTACGTTGTTCTGTATTCACGTTACATCGCAACAGTCTTTACGTTGTTCTGTATTCACGTTACACCGCAACAGTCTTTACGTTGTTCTGTATTCACGTTACACCGCAACAGTCTTTACGTTGTTCTGTATTCACGTTACACCGCAACAGTCTTTACGTTGTTCTGTATTCACGTTACAACGCAACAGTCTTTACGTTGTTCTGTATTCACGTTACACCGCAACAGTCTTTACGTTGTTCTGTATTCACGTTACATCGCAACAGTC
>JAAKFY010000012.1:1953176-1970676 GCA_011823955.1 Dissostichus mawsoni
ATAGTAGTTTTACATATTTCTTGGTAGTTTTGCATCAATTTGTATTCATTATTAGGTTTTGTTGTCATTTTGCATCTCCCTTTAATATATTTGCTTCCATTTCTAGTTTTTGTGCATGTTTCAAGTCGTTTTGTATTTATTTATTGTCATTTTTCATCCATTTTCTGTCCTTTTTTTAAATCTATTTGTGTCTTTCTAGAATAATCTGTTTTAATTTTAAAGGTCCATCCCAGAGTCTCCGTCCACAGTGATGAGTTTGAATGTCCACAGATATTCACTTTAGTATAAAACAGATTAAAGCTGCAGATTAGAGAGAAAACACTTTTAAAATCACTGGATTGTTAAAACATTTGTTGAACCCTGATTGGACGGATCTGATGGAGCAGCAGGTGTTTCTTTAACACAATGACATCATTCTTTAACACAATGACATCATTCTTTAACACAATGACATCATTCTTTAACACAATGACATCATTCTTTAACACAATGACATCATTCTTTAACACAATGACATCATCTCTACGTGCCGCATCATTGGAGGAGAGATTAGATCCTCATGGCTGCAAATAGATAGATTGATACATAATATTAAATAATATGTGGCGTCCACAGGGATCTGTACTCGGGCCACTTTAGTTTTGTCTAAAACATTATTTTACTTCCTCTCATCTTCAAAAATATATATTTTTGTCTTCATCGGCCCTTTTAAATCATTGTTTCATGTTTATATATCTAATTTAATCTTCTTATGACACATTCTTGTGTTTGTATTTGCAACCTTTGACATTAATTAGCATTTGCAGACAAGAGCTAAACAATGGTTTGGCCGATTGGGAACATTTAGGAGTAGTGTTGGGGGTCATTGATGATGCTGAATCAATTTCTGACATTTTGAGGTCCAACAATCGCAGTTTTACCAGAAAGTCGTAAACAAGATGTCTCTCCTGACGTAAACAAGATGTCTCCTGACGTAAACAAGATGTCTCCCGACGTAAACACGATGTCTCTCCTGACGTATACAAGATGTCTCCTGACGTATACAAGATGTCTCCTGATGTAAACAAGATGTCTCCTGACGTATACAAGATGTCTCTCCTGACATAAACAAGATGTCTCCTGACGTATACAAGATGTCTTCTGACGTATACACGATGTCTCTCCTGACATAAACAAGATGTCTCCTGACGTAAACAAGATGTCTCCTGACGTATACAAGATGTCTCCCGACGTATACAAGATGTCTCCTGACGTAAACAAGATGTCTCCCGACGTATACAAGATGTCTCCTGACGTAACAAGATGTCTCCCGACGTATACAAGATGTCTCCCGACGTAAAAAGATGTCTCCCGACGTATACAAGATGTCTCCTGACGTAAACAAGATGTCTCCCGACGTATACAAGATGTCTCCTGACGTAAACAAGATGTCTCCCGACGTAAACAAGATGTCTCCTGACGTAAACAACAACGTGCCGTCGGAGCTCTGTTTGACACCGTTGTAGTTGCTCTGATATTAATCTTTCAGGTTCCTCGGCAGCAAAACAAGTCATTGTCAACATTAAGCCCTCAAACCCACCTCAGCCCTCAAACCACCTCAAGCCCTCAAACCCACCTCAAGCCCTCAAACCCACCTCAAGCCCTCTAACCCACTTCAAGCCCTCAAACCACCTCAAGCCCTCAAACCCACCTCAAGCCCTCAAACCCACCTCAAGCCCTCTAACCCACCTCAAGCCCTCAACCCACCTCAAGCCCTCAAACCCACCTCAAGCCCTCTAACCCACCTCAAGCCCTCAAACCCACCTCAAGCCCTCTAACCCACCTCAAGCCTCAAACCCACCTCAAGCCTCTAACCCACCTCAAGCCCTCAAACCCACCTCAAGCCTCTAACCCACCTCAAGCCCTCAAACCCACCTCAAGCCCTCAAACCCACCTCAAGCCCTCAAACCCACCTCAAGCCCTCTAACCCACCTCAAGCCCTCAACCCACCTCAAGCCTCTAACCCACCTCAAGCTCTCAAACCCACCTCAAGCCCTCTAACCCACCTCAAACCCTCAAACCCACCTCAAGCCCTCAAACCCACCTCAAGCCCTCTAACCCACCTCAATCCCTCTAACCCACCTCAAGCCCTCAAACCCACCTCAAGCTCTCAAACCCACCTCAAGCCCTCTAACCCACTTCAAGCCCTCAAACCCACCTCAAGCCCTCTAACCCACTTCAAGCCCTCTAACCCACCTCAAGCCTCAAACCCACCTCAAGCCCTCAAACCCACCTCAAGCCCTCAAACCCACCTCAAGCCCTCTAACCCACTTCAAGCCCTCAAACCCACCTCAAGCCCTCTAACCCACCTCAAGCCCTCAAACCCACCTCAAGCCCTCAACCCACCTCAAGCCCTCTAACCCACCTCAAGCCCTCAAACCCACCTCAAGCCCTCAAACCACCTCAAGCCCTCAAACCCACCTCAAGCCCTCTAACCCACCTCAAGCCCTCTAACCACCTCAAGCCCTCAAACCCACCTCAAGCCCTCAAACCCACCTCAACCTCAAACCCACCTCAAGCCCTCAACCCACCTCAAGCCCTCAAACCCACCTCAAGCCCTCTAACCCACCTCAAGCCCTCAAACCCACCTCAAGCCCTCTAACCCACCTCAAGCTCTCAAACCCACCTCAAGCCCTCTAACCCACCTCAAACCCTCAACCCACCTCAAGCCCTCAACCCACCTCAAGCCTCTAACCCACCTCAAGCCCTCTAACCCACCTCAAGCCCTCAAACCCACCTCAAGCTCTCAAACCCACCTCAAGCCCTCTAACCCACTTCAAGCCCTCAAACCCACTTCAAGCCCTCAAACCCACCTCAAGCCCTCTAACCCACCTCAAGCCCTCAAACCCACCTCAAGCCCTCAAACCCACCTCAAGCCCTCTAACCCACCTCAAGCCCTCAAACCCACCTCAAGCCCTCAAACCCACCTCAAGCCCTCAAACCCACCTCAAGCCCTCTAACCCACCTCAAGCCCTCTAACCCACCTCAAGCCCTCAAACCCACCTCAAGCCCTCTAACCCACCTCAAGCTCTCAAACCCACCTCAAGCCCTCTAACCCACCTCAAACCCTCAAACCCACCTCAAGCCCTCAAACCCACCTCAAGCCCTCTAACCCACCTCAAGCCCTCTAACCCACCTCAAGCTCTCAAACCCACCTCAAGCCCTCTAACCCACCTCAAGCCCTCTAACCCACCTCAAGCCCTCAAACCCACCTCAAGCCCTCAACCCACCTCAAGCCCTCTAACCCACCTCAAGCCCTCTAACCCACCTCAAGCCCTCAAACCCACCTCAAGCCCTCTAACCCACCTCTTCAGACTGGCTTTTATTCCATATGTCTGCAGCTGCAGCAGGTTTTGTCCTCCGTATAACTGATCATTAAAATGCACTGTTTTAAACCCAAGGTGTGTTTTCTAATGGTTATAAAACACTTTAAATATACCCCCAGTGTTTGCAGCCCCCCCCCCCTCGGCGATGCTAACGACCTTGCAGCTCATTAGCTTCCCGTTAGCGTGTGTGTAACTTTATTATTGACTGCACAGAATACAATGCTGACCTCTGGCTCCAGACTCCATCTTCTGCTCCATCACGGCTTAATGCAGGGATCGATGGAGGATAGAGAGCTGCAGGAGCTCCGTCTGCCGCCGCTTTTTCACAGTTTCAGCCGCAATTTATAGTCATTTTACATCCTTTTGTGTCGTTTTGCATCCATTTTTATTCATTATTAAGGTTTTGTTGTCATTTTGTAACTCCTTTTAATATATTGTCTTCCATTTGTAGTCATTTTGCATTTATTTCTAGTAATTTTTCATCAACTTCTAGTCGTTTTGTATGTATTTGTGTCTTTCTAGGTCTGGGTTTTCACTGAGTTTAGAGACGATAAATCTCTCTTTAACACCAGAACCTCCCCTTCTTTATTAATGTGAGCTCTGGATGATCTGGTTAATTAAATATCTGTTTGAGAATGTTTGTAGCTCCTGTTATATTTAAAAAAGTTAAAAAAATGAAATAATTAATAATAATAAATACAAATAATACATTAAAAATAATAATAATAAAAAATATTGAAATTAAAATAAAATGAATAATTGTATAATATTCTAAACATTAAATATAATATACATCTGCAGGTATGTGAACATAGATAACAATAATAATGAAATAACGTATAACTTCTGCTGCTTGTAGTTGTATTTCTGCAGCCTATCAGCGAGCCTCGTTAACAAACAGCCGATGAACTCCACTCTATAAAAACTTCATTAAAGAATTTTAATGAAGATCCGATCATTAATAATGTATTCAATGATTTATGTTCAAACGCAGAAGATTAGAACCAGAAACACAAGAAACACAAAAACATTTCAATCAAATAAATTATATTTTTACGGCCTCTCTTGTTTCCTCTTCCTCTCATTCTTCATCATTCTTCGCTCCATCGATCCTCCTCTTCATCCTCCTCTTCATCAACCCCATCTCTCACTTTGGCAGCCGTCGCCACGGTGACTAAAGACAGGTGGTGCAGCGTCAGCGAATCAGGTGTCCTTCAGAGGGGGAGGGGTCACAGAGGGGAGAAAGAGGAGGAGGAATAGGAGGAAGAGGAAGAGGAAGAGGAGGAAGAAGAGGAGGAGGAGGAGGGAGAGGAGGAGGATGAGGAAGAGGAAGAGGAGGAGGAAGAGGAGGAGGAGAGGAGGAAGAGGAAGAGGAAACACCTAATAATATCATTTACCCAGAATCCTCCAGGAGATATTTGAAACAGACGCACAGTTTAAACACAGATTTGACTCTTCCTCTTTTCACCCTCTGTCTGAAACCAGAAAGTTCTGGGAAAAAGTTTAATATTTCAATGTCAAAAGTCTGAGAAAAATGCAAAAATGTTGAAACATTTCAATTCTGAAAAAAAGGTAAAAATTCGGAAAAAAACGAATTCTGAGAAAAATGCAAATAAAAGAAGCCAACATTCGCCATTTTGAAAAATGTTCAAATTCTGAGGAAAAGTCAAATTTCAGAGAAAATTTAAAATTGTGAGAAAAATGTAAACATTCTGAGCAAAGCCACAATGAAAAAAAAAGTCAAAATGTTGAGATAAAAATAAAAATAATTGCTAATACTTTGTTATTCTGACCTTATCTAAAAACATTTTCTTGATGGTATTGGAAGACTTGCTATTATTATCGTTTTATTATTAACATCCTTTAACATTTAAAACGATGTAATCATTGTTTTTTAATATATTTTAATTCTATCTGTATAATCATTATATCCATTGTGTTAATTATATCTATTTATATATTTATTTCCTACAAAGAGCAGCGCTGTTTAATCTCTCAGTTCCTCCACCTCTGATCCTCTGAGTCATGCACACACACATACACACACACACACACACACACACACACACACACACACACACACACACACACACCACACACACACACACACACACACACACACACACACACACACACACACACACACACACACACACACACATACACACACACACACACATACACACACACACACACACAATACCACACACACACACACACACATACACACAACACACACACACACACACACACACACGCACGCACCACACAACACACACACACACACACACACACACACACACACGCACGCACGCACGCACACACACACACACACACACACGCACACACACACACACACACACGCACGCACGCACACACACACACACACACACACACACAGCTAATCTGCTAATTGAAAAGTGATCGACCAATCAGCAGCTTCGTGGCGGGGAATCCCCCCGACAATTACAGCAAGAGGACGTTTACTCGAGTACAAATTACAGATTTGAGGTACTTTTACTTATGCCTGAGTAATATAATATATATATAGTGGTGACTTAAATCACTGTACATTTACATTTATCTTCAATCTAATATTTAATATTCCATCTCTCTCATACTTATGTATATATAATATCTTGCTTTATATGTTGTTACTGTACATTTGTAATTCAACATGTATATTTCTACTTCTTGTTTATTTCTAGTCTTTTCATTTCTCTATTGAACAATGCCTTTTCTTTTCATGCTGCTGCAACGCAAACATTTCCACATTGGGATCAATAAAGTACTTCTGATCGTATCTATATAGTTCTGCATAACGAGTACTTTTACTTCCAGTACTTTGAGTGTTTTGGGAAATGAGTGAAAGTGAATCTGCTCTAAAGTGAATCTGCTCTGAGGTGAATCTGCTCTAAAGTGAATCTGCTCTGAAGTGAATCTGCTCTGAAGTGAATCTGCTCTGAAGTGAATCTGCTCTAAAGTGAATCTGCTCTAAAGTGAATCTGCTCTAAAGTGAATCTGCTCTAAAGTGAATCGCTCTAAAGTGAATCTGCTCTGAAGTGAATATGCTCTGAAGTGAATCTGCTCTAAAGTGAATCTGCTCTAAAGTGAATCTGCTCTAAAGTGAAGCTCTAAAGTGAATCTGCTCTGAAGTGAATCTGCTCTAAAGTGAATCTGCTCTGAAGTGAATCTGCTCTGAGGTGATCTGCTCTGAAGTGAATCTGCTCTGAGGTGAATCTGCTCTGAAGTGAATCTGCTCTGAAGTGAATCTGCTCTAAAGTGAATCTGCTCTGAGGTGAATCTGCTCTGAAGTGAATCTGCTCTGAAGTGAATCTGCTCTAAAGTGAATCTGCTCTGAGGTGAATCTGCTCTAAAGTGAATCTGCTCTGAAGTGAATCTGCTCTGAAGTGAATCTGCTCTGAAGTGAATCTGCTCTGAAGTGAATCTGCTCTAAAGTGAATCTGCTCTGAGGTGAATCTGCTCTAAAGTGAATCTGCTCTGAAGTGAATCTGCTCTGAAGTGAATCTGCTCTGAAGTGAATCTGCTCTGAAGTGAATCTGCTCTAAAGTGAATCTGCTCTAAAGTGAATCTGCTCTGAAGTGAATCTGCTCTGAAGTGAATCTGCTACGAAGTGAATCTGCTCTGAAGTGAATCTGCTCTAAAGTGAATCTGCTCTGAAGTGAATCTGCTCTGAAGTGAATCTGCTCTGAAGTGAATCTGCTCTAAAGTGAATCTGCTCTAAAGTGAATCTGCTCTGAAGTGAATCTGCTCTAAAGTGAATCTGCTCTGAAGAATCGCTCTGAAGTGAATCTGCTCTGAAGTGAATCTGCTCTGAAGTGAATCTGCTCTAAAGTGAATCTGCTCTGAAGTGAATCTGCTCTAAAGTGAATCTGCTCTGAAGTAAATCTGCTCTAAAGTGAATCTGCTCTGAAGAGAATCTGCTCTAAAGTGAATCTGCTCTGAAGTGAATCTGCTCTGAAGTGAATCTGCTCTGAAGTGAATCTGCTCTGAAGTGAATCCGCTCTGAAGTGAATCCGCTCTGAAGTGAATCTGCTCTGAAGAGAATCTAATCTAAGTGAATCTGCTCTGAAGAGAATCTGCTCTAAAGTGAATCTGCTCTGAAGTGAATCTGCTCTGAAGTGAATCTGCTCTGAAGTGAATCTGCTCTAAAGAGAATCTAATCTAAAGTGAATCTGCTCTGAAGAGAATCTGCTCTAAAGTGAATCTGCTCTGAAGTGAATCTGCTCTGAAGAGAATCCGCTCTAAAGTGAATCTGCTCTGAAGTGAATCCGCTCTGAAGTGAATCTGCTCTGAAGTGAATCTGCTCTAAAGAGAATCTAATCTAAAGTGAATCTGCTCTGAAGAGAATCCGCTCTAAAGTGAATCTGCTCTAAAGTGAATCGCTCTGAAGTGAATCCGCTCTGAAGTGAATCCGCTCTAAAGTGAATCCGCTCTAAAGTGAATCCGCTCTGAAGTGAATCCGCTCTGAAGTGAATCCGCTCTGAAGTGAATCCGCTCTGAAGTGAATCGCTCTGAAGTGAATCCGCTCTAAAGTGAATCCGCTCTAAAGTGAATCCGCTCTGAAGAGAATCTGCTCTAAAGTGAATCCGCTCTGAAGTGAATCCGCTCTAAAGTGAATCTGCTCTAAAGTGAATCTGCTCTGAAGTGAATCTGCTCCGAAGTGAATCTGCTCTAAGTGAATCTGCTCTAAAGTGAATCTGCTCTGAAGTGAATCTAATCTGAAGTGAATCTGCTCTGAAGTGAATCCGCTCTAAAGTGAATCTGCTCTAAAGTGAATCCGCTCTGAAGTGAATCCGCTCTAAAGTGAATCTGCTCTAAGTGAATCCGCTCTGAAGTGAATCCGCTCTGAAGTGAATCCGCTCTAAAGTGAATCTGCTCTAAAGTGAATCTGCTCTGAAGTGAATCTGCTCCGAAGTGAATCTGCTCTAAAGTGAATCTGCTCTAAAGTGAATCTGCTCTGAAGTGAATCTAATCTGAAGTGAATCTGCTCTGAAGTGAATCCGCTCTAAAGTGAATCTGCTCTAAAGTGAATCTGCTCTAAAGTGAATCCGCTCTAAAGTGAATCTGCTCTGAAGTGAATCTGCTCTGAAGAGAATCTGCTCTGAAGTGAATCCGCTCTGAGGTGAATCTGTTCTGAAGTGAATCTGCTCTGAGGTGAATCTGTTCTGAAGTGAATCTGCTCTGAAGTGAATCCGCTCTGAGGTGAATCCGCTCTGAGGTGAATCTGTTCTGAAGTGAATCCGCTCTGAGGTGAATCTGTTCTGAAGTGAATCTGCTCTGAGGTGAATCTGTTCTGAAGTGAATCCGCTCTGAAGTGAATCCGCTCTGAGGTGAATCTGTTCTGAAGTGAATCTGCTCTGAAGTGAATCCGCTCTCAGTGAATCTGTTCTGAAGTGAATCTGCTCTGAAGTGAATCTGCTCTGAAGAGAATCTGCTCTGAAGTGAATCCGCTCTGAGGTGAATCTGTTCTGAAGTGAATCTGCTCTGAAGTGAATCCGCTCTGAAGTGAATCTGCTCTGAAGTGAATCTGCTCTAAAGTGAATCTGCTCCGAAGTGAATCTGCTCCGAAGTGAATCCGCTCTAAAGTGAATCCGCTCTGAAGTGAATCTGCTCTGAAGAGAATCTGCTCTAAAGTGATCTGCTCTGAAGTGAATCCGCTCTGAAGAGAATCTGCTCTGAAGTGAATCCGCTCTGAAGTGAATCCGCTCTAAAGTGAATCCGCTCTGAAGTGAATCTGCTCTGAAGTGAATCCGCTCTAAAGTGAATCCGCTCTGAAGTGAATCTGCTCTGAAGTGAATCCGCTCTAAAGTGAATCCGCTCTGAGTGAATCCGCTCTAAAGTGAATCCGCTCTGAAGTGATCTGCTCTGAAGAGAATCTGCTCTGAAGTGAATCCGCTCTGAAGTGAATCCGCTCTGAAGTGAATCCGCTCTAAAGTGAATCTGCTCTGAAGTGAATCTGTTCTGAAGTGAATCTGCTCTGAGGTGAATCTGCTCTGAGGTGAATCTGCTCTGAAGTGAATCTGCTCTGAAGTGATCCGCTCTGAGGTGAATCCGCTCTGAGGTGAATCTGCTCTGAAGTGAATCCGCTCTGAAGTGAATCCGCTCTGAAGTGAATCCGCTCTAAAGTGAATCTGCTCTGAAGTGAATCTGTTCTGAAGTGAATCTGCTCTGAGGTGAATCTGCTCTGAGGTGAATCTGCTCTGAAGTGAATCTGCTCTGAAGTGAATCCGCTCTGAGGTGAATCTGCTCTGAGGTGACTCTGCTCTGAAGTGAATCTGCTCTGAGGTGACTCTGCTCTGAAGTGAATCTGCTCTGAAGTGAATCTGCTCTGAAGTGAATCCGCTCTGAGGTGAATCTGCTCTGAGGTGACTCTGCTCTGAAGTGAATCCGCTCTGAAGAGAATCCGCTCTGAAGTGAATCTGCTCTGAAGTGAATCTGCTCTAAAGAGAATCTGCTCTAAAGAGAATCTGCTCTAAGAGAATCTGCTCTAAAGAGAATCTGCTCTGAAGAGAATCTGCTCTGAAGAGAATCTGCTCTGAAGAGAATCTGCTCTGAAGAGAATCTGCTCTGGGTGAATCTGCTCTAAGAGAATCTGCTCTAAAGAGAATCTGCTCTAAAGAGAATCTGCTCTAAAGAGAATCTGCTCTGAAGAGAATCTGCTCTAAAGTGAATCCGCTCTGAAGAGAATCTGCTCTGAAGTGAATCTGCTCTAAAGAGAATCTGCTCTGAAGAGAATCTGCTCTAAAGTGAATCCGCTCTAAAGAGAATCTGCTCTGAAGTGAATCTGCTCTGAAGAATCTGCTCTGAAGTGAATCTGCTCTGAAGTGAATCTGCTCTAAAGTGAATCTGCTCTGAGGTGAATCTGCTCTGAAGTGAATCTGCTCTAAGTGAATCCGCTCTGAGGTGAATCTGCTCTGAAGTGAATCCGCTCTGAGGTGAATCTGCTCTGAGGTGAATCTGCTCTGAAGTGAATCTGCTCTGAGGTGATCTGCTCTGAAGTGAATCCGCTCTGAAGTGAATCTGCTCTGAAGTGAATCTGCTCTGAGTGAATCCGCTCTGAAGTGAATCCGCTCTGAAGTGAATCTGCTCTGAAGTGAATCTGCTCTGAGTGAATCCGCTCTGAGGTGAATCTGCTTGAAGTGAATCTGCTCTGAGGTGAATCTGCTCTGAAGTGAATCTGCTCTGAGGTGAATCTGCTCTGAAGTGAATCCGCTCTGAAGTGAATCTGCTCTGAAGTGAATCCGCTCTGAAGTGAATCTGCTCTGAGGTGAATGCTCTGAGGTGAATCTGCTCTGAAGTGAATCTGCTCTGAAGTGAATCTGCTCTAAAGTGAATCTGCTCTGAGGTGAATCTGCTCTGAAGTGAATCTGCTCTGAAGTGAATCTGCTCTGAAGTGAATCTGCTCTGAAGTGAATCTGCTCTAAAGTGAATCTGCTCTGAGGTGAATCTGCTCTGAAGTGAATCTGCTCTGAAGTGAATCTGCTCTGAAGTGAATCTGCTCTGAAGTGAATCTGCTCTGAGGTGAATCTGCTCTGAAGTGAATCTGCTCTGAAGTGAATCTGCTCTGAAGTGAATCTGCTCTAAAGTGAATCTGCTCTGAAGTGAATCTGCTCTGAAGTGAATCTGCTCTGAGTGAATCCGCTCAATCTGCTCTGAGTGAATCTGCTCTGAGGTGAATCTGCTCTGAAGTGAATCTGCTCTGAGTGAATCTGCTCTGAAGTGATCTGCTCTGAAGTGAATCTGCTCTGAAGTGAATCTGCTCTGAGGTGAATCTGCTCTGAAGTGAATCTGCTCTGAAGTGAATCTGCTCTGAAGTGAATCTGCTCTGAAGTGAATCTGCTCTAAGGTGAATCTGCTCTGAGGTGAATCTGCTCTGAAGTGAATCTGCTCTGAAGTGAATCTGCTCTGAGTGAATCTGCTCTGAAGTGAATCTGCTCTGAAGTGAATCCGCTCTAAAGTGAATCTGCTCTGAGGTGAATCCGCTCTAAAGTGAATCTGCTCTGAGGTGAATCTGCTCTAAAGAGAATCTGCTCTGAAGTGAATCCGCTCTAAAGTGAATCTGCTCTGAATGAATCTGCTCTAAAGTGAATCTGCTCTAAAGTGAATCTGCTCTAAAGTGAATCTGCTCTAAAGTGAATCTGCTCTGAGTGAATCTGCTCTAAAGAGAATCTGCTCTGAGGTGAATCTGCTCTAAAGTGAATCTGCTCTGAAGTGAATCTGCTCTGAAGTGAATCTGCTCTGAAGTGAATCTGCTCTGAAGTGAATCTGCTCTGAAGTGAATCTGCTCTGAAGTGAATCTGCTCTGAAGAGACATTCATATTTAAATGTCCACCACTTCTCTTTGTAGTTGCTTTGCGTCGTTTGTAGTTTTAGCCAGGCGTGTTTCTGCAATATTTGGAGCTTTTTATTTGTAATTATTGAGTTTTTTCCAACTTTTTTACTTGTTTTTTTTGCTGTTTTGCTTCATATTTCAATTATACTGCAGATGTGTTGTTTTCGTCTATTATAACATTTGTGTTTTCTGCATCATTTTCTCCTTTGTGGGTTTTTTTTGCATCATTTTGTATTTATTTGTCATATTCTGGTTGTTTTGCGTCAATCTGCTGTTATTTGATGTATTTTGACGTATTTTGATGTATTTTGACGTATTTTGACGTATTTTGACGTATTTTGACGTATTTTGCACTCTTTATTGGCTGTTTTTGCATCACTTTTTCTGTTATTCTTCATAATCCTAACTTCTCTAACTGCTGTGATCACGTCACTTTGACGTCACTTCATGTTATTTTCAGTCCTGCAGGTGTTTGTGAATCGTTCATCATCATTTAGTCGTTTTGTTTGCATCATTTTGTGTTTTGTCTGCACATTTCTCTGGTCATTAGACTCTCCTATAAGAGACATGACAAACAGATGCTGAGTTTGATTTTTAAATCACAGTCTCAGTGCTGCGGGGTCTTTATATAAATATGTGCAACTTGTAAACATTTGACTGAGAGAAGGGCAAAGTGAATATCTTTGGATTCCTGGAGAAACTCGACATGTGTCAGTGTTTGCTGCAGATTCATCTCTTTATTAATCATCAGATTCATATTAAACCTGGGATCTGGCATCATTTTGATTTATTGGTCACATCCTGGTTGTTTTGCGTCAACTTGCTGTAATTTTGACGTTTTTAACGGTAGCTTTGAATCCTTGTGTCTTTCGAGCAGCTGGGAGTGTTTGTCTCTGCCTTTTAAAGCTGAGCACAACACATCGCTCTCTAATGGGCTCTGAATACAGGCGGGGGTCCCTGGGGGGGGGTCCTGACAGCCTGGGGGGGGGGGGGGTCCTGACAGCTCTTTAAAGAGTCCTACAGGAAGGGGTCAGTCTCAGAGAACGAGTTCAAGAAGAACGAGGAGAAAAACATGTCAGAGTCTGAAGAGAAGTTCAGTTTATCATGAATTATACAGTTCATTTAGATCAGGACCCTTTAAAGAGTCCTCTGATGTTCAGGGGTATATCAGTATGTAGTGTCTCTACTTTAAAGAGTCCTCTCCTGCTGATGTTCAGGTGTATATCAGTATGTAGTGTCTCTACTTTAAAGAGTCCTCTCCTGCTGATGTTCAGGTGTATATCAGTATGTAGTGTCTCTACTTTAAAGAGTCCTCTCCTGCTGATGTTCAGGTGTATATTAGTATGTAGTGTCTCTACTTTAAAGAGTCCTCTCCTGCTGATGTTCAGGTGTATATCAGTATGTAGTGTCTCTACTTTAAAGAGTCCTCTCCTGCTGATGTTCAGGTGTATATCAGTATGTAGTGTTTCTACTTTAAAGAGTCCTCTCCTGCTGATGTTCAGGTGTATATCAGTATGTAGTGTCTCTACTTTAAAGAGTCCTCTCCTGCTGATGTTCAGGTGTATATCAGTATGTAGTGTCTCTACTTTAAAGAGTCCTCTCCTGCTGATGTTCAGGTGTATATCAGTATGTAGTGTCTCTACTTTAAAGAGTCCTCTCCTGCTGATGTTCAGGTGTATATCAGTATTTAGTGTCTCTACTTTAAAGAGTCCTCTCCTGCTGATGTTCAGGTGTATATCAGTATGTAGTGTCTCTACTTTAAAGAGTCCTCTCCTGCTGATGTTCAGGTGTATATCAGTATGTAGTGTCTCTACTTTAAAGAGTCCTCTCCTGCTGATGTTCAGGTGTACATCAGTATGCAGGTTCTCTACTTTAAAGAGTCCTCTCCTGCTGATGTTCAGGTGTATATCAGTATGTAGTGTCTCTACTTTAAAGAGTCCTCTCCTGCTGATGTTCAGGTGTATATCAGTATGTAGTGTCTCTACTTTAAAGAGTCCTCTCCTGCTGATGTTCAGGTGTATATCAGTATGTAGTGTATCTACTTTAAAGAGTCCTCTCCTGCTGATGTTCAGGATATGTAGTGTCTCTACTTTAAAGAGTCCTCTCCTGCTGATGTTCAGGTGTATATCAGTATGTAGTGTCTCTACTTTAAAGAGTCCTCTCCTGCTGATGTTCAGGTGTATATCAGTATGTATCTCTACTTTAAAGAGTCCTCTCCTGCTAACAGGAAGTGATGTGTTTCTGCTTCACTCTGATTGGTTGCTTTGTCCCGTTGAAAGAGAAGCTGTGTAACATCTAATCTCTTCCTGACAGAAACAGGTAATAAATAACCTGTTTCTGTTGTTGTGTAAATGTTCAACACGCTGTAAACACCTTTTGTTCCCCCCCCCTCCCCCCGGGTTATCTACCCAGCATGCTCGCTGCTCTCTAATGAATCCTCTCAGAGGGGGTCTTTGTCTCGTTTCACGCTCAATTTACCACTGCGTTCTTATCTCCGCCGCTCCACAGCGCTCTGATTTACGGAGCTAATTACCCAGAAAACACACTATGAGTCAATCACAGGGTGCATTCAGGGTTCCTGACACTGTTCCCGTGGTGCCTTCAGGGTCATTATTACACTGATACTGTTCTCGTGCTGCCTTCAGGGCCCTCAGGACACAGACACTATTCTTATGCTGCATTCAGGGTCCCTGACACTGTTCCGTGGTGCCTTCAGGGTCATTATTACACTGATACGGTTCTCGTGGTGCCTTCAGGGTCATTATTACACTGATACTGTTCTCGTGCTGCCTTCAGGGTCATTATTACACAGATTCTGTTCCCGTGGTGCCTTCAGGGTCATTATTACACTGATACTGTTCTCGTGGTGCCTTCAGGGTCATCATTACACTGATACTGTTCTCGTGCTGCCTTCAGGGCCCACAGGACACTGATACTTTTCTTGTGCTGCATTCAGGGTCCCTGAAACTGTTCCCGTGGTGCCTTCAGGGTCATTATCAACTGGGAAATGAGTGAAAGTGAATCTGATCTAAAGCCTCTGCTCTGAAGTGACATTCATATTTACATTTCAATCACACTGAATCTCTTTGTAGTTGCTTTGCGTCGTAGTTTTAGTCTGGTGTGTTTTTGCAATATTTTGACCTTTTTTTTGTAATTATTTCATTTTTTCCCATCTTTTTCATCTTTATTACATTACATTGCATAGCTGATGCTTTTATCCAAAGCGACTTACAATAAGTGCATTCGACCAACAAGATACAAACTTGAAGGAAACAGAATGATATAAGAACATCAGGTTTCATAGAGCCAAACATTTCAAGTGCTACTCAACTGTCTTTAGATAAGCCAGTCCTTAGTTAGTATATAAGTGCTTTGTTAGTAATTCTATCGCTCGAAGTGGAGTCGAAAGAGATGAGTTTTCAGTCTGCGCCGGAAGATGTGTAAGCTATCTGCTGTCCTGATGTCAATGGGGAGCTCATTCCACCATTTTGGAGCCAGGATAGAAACCCACGTGTTTTTGCTGATGGGAACTTGGTCCTCCTCGCAGTGCTGGTGCAGCGAGCCGTTGGCTGATGCAGAGCGGAGTGCACGTGCTGGGGTGTACAGTTTAACCATGTCCTGGATGTAGGAAGGGCCAGATCCATTCACAGCATGGTACGCAAGTACCAGTGTCTTGAAGTGGATTCTAGCAGTTACTGGAAGCCAGTGAAGGGAGCGGAGGAGGGCGGTGGTGTGGGAACATTTTGGAAGGTTGAAGACCAGACGAGCCGCTGCATTCTGGATGAGCTGCAGAGGTCGGATGGCACATGCAGGTAGACCAGCCAGGAGGGAGTTGCAGTAGTCTAGGCGTGAGATGACGAGAGCCTGGACCAGAACCTGCGTCGCTTTCTGGGTCAGGAGGGGACGTATCCTCCTGATGTTGTAAAGAGTGTATCTGCAGCAGCGGGTTGTAGCAGCGATGTTTGCAGTGAAGGACAGGTTGTTATCTAGGGTCACACCCAGATTCCTTGCAGTCTGAGTCGGGGAAACAACAGAGGGCCGATGTTGATTGTTAGGTCAAGAGTGGGACAATCTTTTCCCGGAAGGAAAAGCAGTTCAGTGTCAAGGTTGAGCTTGAGGTGGTGAGCAGACATCCACTGAGAGATGTCTGCTAGACAAGCAGAGATGCGTGCGACGACCTGGGTCTCTGAGCGGGGAAAGGACAGAATTAATTGGGTGTCGTCAGCGTAGCAGTGGTATGAAAACCATGCGGGCTAATGACTGATCCGAGCGAGTTTGTGTACAGAGAGAAGAGGAGGGGACCAAGACAGAGCCCTGAGGGACCCCTGTAGTTAATTGACAAGGGTCGGACTCGGACCCTCTCCAAGTTACCCTGTAGGTACGGTCTTTGAGGTATGAGGTGAGGAGGGAAAGTGCAGAGCCTGAAACTCCAAGTTCTTGGAGAGTGTGAAGGAGGATCTGATTGTTCACCGTGTCGTATTACGATTTTTAAAGCGTTTTTGCTTCATATTTTAAATTATTCTGCGGATTTTTTGTAGTCTATTATTTATTTTGCATGACTTTGTGCGTTAACAGCACATTTCTCTGGTGATTCGACTCACCTATAAGAAATATGACCTCACTCAGAAGTCCTGATGCAACAGACGACTTTAGAGACGCTATTAGTGATCAGGTTCATCTCTCTATTAGTGATCAGGTTCATCTCTCTATTAGTGATCAGGTTCATCTCTATTAGTGATCAGGTTCATCTCTCTATTAATGATCAGATTCATCTCTATATTAGTGATCAGGTTCATCTCTCTATTAGTGATCAGGTTCATCTCTATATTAGTGATCAGGTTCATCTCTCTATTAGTGATCAGGTTCATCTCTCTATTAGTGATCAGATTCATCTCTCTATTAGTGATCAGATTCATCTCTCTATTAGTGATCAGGTTCATCTCTATATTAGTGATCAGGTTCATCTCTCTATTAGTGCAGGTTCATCTCTCTATTAGTGATCAGATTCATCTCTCTATTAGTGATCAGGTTCATCTCTCTATTAGTGATCAGGTTCATCTCTCTATTAGTGATCAGGTTCATCTCTATATTAGTGATCAGGTTCATCTCTATTAGTGATCAGGTTCATCTCTCTATTAGTGATCAGGTTCATCTCTCTATTAGTGATCAGGTTCATCTCTATATTAGTGATCAGGTTCATCTCTATTAGTGATCAGGTTCATCTCTCTATTAGTGATCAGGTTCATCTCTCTATTAGTGATCAGGTTCATCTCTCTATTAGTGATCAGGTTCATCTCTCTATTAGTGATCAGGTTCATCTCTCTATTAGTGATCAGGTTCATCTCTCTATTAGTGATCAGGTTCATCTCTCTATTAGTGATCAGGTTCATCTCTATTAGTGATCAGAGTCATCTCTCTATTAGTGATCAGGTTCATCTCTATTAGTGATCAGGTTCATCTCTCTATTAGTGATCAGGTTCATCTCTCTATTAGTGATCAGGTTCATCTCTATTAGTGATCAGATTCATCTCTCTATTAGTGATCAGGTTCATCTCTATATTAGTGATCAGGTTCATCTCTATTAGTGATCAGGTTCATCTCTCTATTAGTGATCAGGTTCATCTCTATATTAGTGATCAGGTTCATCTCTCTATTAGTGATCAGGTTCATCTCTCTATTAGTGATCAGGTTCATCTCTATATTAGTGATCAGGTTCATCTCTCTATTAGTGATCAGGTTCATCTCTATATTAGTGATCAGGTTCATCTCCTATTAGTGA
>JAAKFY010000012.1:1975676-1978176 GCA_011823955.1 Dissostichus mawsoni
CTCTCTCTGTGTGTGTGTGCGTATGCGTGTCTCTCTCTCTCTCTCTGTGTGCGTCTGTGTGTGTGTGTGTCTTCTCTCAGTGTGTGTGTGTGTGCGTGTCTCTCTCTCTCTGTGGTGTCTGTGTGTGTGTGTCTGTCTCTCAGTGTGTGTGTGTGTGTGTGTGTGTGTGTGTGTGTGTGTGTGTGTCTCTCAGTGTGTGTGTGTGTGTGTGTGTGTGTCTGTGTCTCATGTGTGTGTGTGTCTGTCTCTCAGTGTGTGTGTGTGTGTGTGTGTGTCTCAGTGTGTGTGTGTGTGTGTGTGTGTGTGTGTGTGTCTGTCTCTCAGTGTGAGTGTGAGTGTGTGTGTGTGTGTGTGTCTGTCTGTCTCTCAGTGTGTGTGTGTGTGTGTGTGTCTCAGTGTGTGTGTGGTGTGTGTGTGTGTGTCTGTCTCTCAGTGTGAGTGTGAGTGTGTGTGTGTGTGTGTGTCTGTCTGTCTCTCAGTGTGTGTGTGTGTGTGTCTGTCTCTCAGTGTGTGTGTGTGTGTGTGTGTCTGTGTGTGTGTGTGTGTGTGTCTGTCTCTCAGTGTGTGTGTGTGTGTGTGTGTTGTGTGTGTGTGTGTGTGTGTGTGTGTGTCTGTCTCTCAGTGTGAGTGTGTGTGTGTGTGTGTGTGTGTGTCTGTCTGTCTCTCAGTTTGTGTGTGTGTGTGTGTGTGTGTGTGTCTGTGTGTGTGTGTGTGTGTGTGTGTGTGTGTCTGTCTCTCAGTGTGTGTGTGTGTGTGTGTGTGTGTGTGTGTGTGTGTGTGTGTGTGTGTGTGTGTGTGTGTCCTGTGGAGGATTCTGTTTTTTCGGCTCAGGCTGACGTCAGCTCTCTGCGAGACGTTTATTATTTTATTCTAAATATATATTTATTATCTGGCGGCGTCGTGTGCGGCGACGGAAAAAATCTCTTTGATCTTTGCGGCCTGCTGAGGGGGGGGGGGGGGGGGGGGGTCAGGAATATGAGATTTAAAAAGAGACGAGTGTGTGAGGTCGCAGAAACAAAAGCACTGAGCGTTTATATTTTTCAGAACTTTTATTCTGTCTTTTATCTCAAAAATATTCAGAGATTTTTCCCCCAAAGAAAATAATGTATATATGTTTTTTACATTTCTAAATATTCCAGAATGTTCCAATTTATTTCTCACAATATACGTTTTGTATTTCTTAAGTTATTCTGTAATGTTCTAAAGTACTCGGAATTTCTCTTTTATTTATATTCCACCTTTTGATGAAATATACATATTCCGTTTGACGTTTTTAAAATGTTCCCAAAAATGTTTTTCTCACAATATTCAGAATTATTTTTTATACTTTTCCAAATATTCTAAAATGTTTCCAACCTTTTCTCAAAGTATATTTTTCCCCTCACAATATTCCGTCTTTTGATCTCAATATATTCCCAAACGTTTTCTAAAACTGTTGCAAGTGTTTTCACTAAAATGTGCCATCTGTCATTAAACATTATTCCGATTTAAATTCTCAAAATATTCTGAAATTGTCACATTTTTTCTTAAAACATTCACAAAAATAATTCTCACAATATTCTGGGATTTCTTATTTTTTTACTTTTGGAAAATGTTCCTATCTTTTCTTAAATATTGCGAAAATTTTCCTCAAATATTCAAGATTTTTTTTCATCATTTTCCTTCATTTTTTAATCGAAATAGTTCCTAAACCGAGTCTCATTTTTCTGCATAAAATGAGCAGAATCGTTTCTTAAGATAAGGAGTCAACACCATAACTCCCAACGTTATCATGATGTGTTCAATGTCGTCTGTAAAATGTATTTTGGAGATGAATCCAGATGATATCAGAGATGATGTTTCACTTCCTGACAGGAGAATGAATGCTAACGGTGCTAACAGGGTTTATTTAATCCAGAATATTAAGCGTTGGTTGGGCAGTGAAGGGTCACGGGGTCGCCTGTACTCTCCCTGATTATATATAATATATATATATATTTAACCCTCCCCTGATGGTCCTGCTGGGAGGCGCGTGGCAGCGTTATGGACATCTTTAATATTTAATAGATGGATTAACATTACCAGGAGTGTTTCCTCGCAGCCGTTATGATTTGATCTCTCTGCACTAATGAAAGCTGGATCTCTATTTCAACCTTGAAGGGTTTGGAGCAGTGCCAGTAATGAAGACGTATTAAAGCTTAATGCAGCTTAATGTAGCAAGTGTCATATATATAATGTACAGAAGCTCTTTCTAAAGCATTATATTCATCGCTACTACCTTAAAAGCCACTAAATCTCCCGGTAAGTTAGTCTGGCTGCGATCCTCCAACAATTAATCAATAGAAAAATTGTTAACACACCTTAACTGGGATCCATTAGAGGGTCTCGGGGTAATAAATGTAAAGGAGGGGGGCAAACTGCCGGCTGCACTCAGGTTAATGGGCAAAGTTGAGAAAAGTGACCACTAAATCTGCAAGGACACCACCTTCACTCAGGGGGGGGGGCGCGCTAACGGAGGAGC
>JAAKFY010000012.1:1988176-1994478 GCA_011823955.1 Dissostichus mawsoni
TGAGACTCCAGCTGGGTCACAATGACCCTGCTCTCTTGAGACTCCAGCTGGGTCACAATGACCTGCTCTCTTGAGACTCCAGCTGGGTCACAATGACCCTGCTCTCTTGAGACTCCAGCTGGGTCACAATGACCCTGCTCTCTTGAGACTCCAGCTGGGTCACAATGACCCTGCTCTCTTGAGACTCCAGCTGGGTCACAATGACCCTGCTCTCTTGAGACTCCAGCTGGGTCACAATGACCCTGCTCTCTTGAGACTCCAGCTGGGTCACAATGACCCTGCTCTCTTGAGACTCCTGCTGGGTCACAATGACCCTGCTCTCTTGAGACTCCAGCTGGGTCACAATGACCCTGCTCTCTTGAGACTCCAGCTGGGTCACAATGACCCTGCTCTCTTGAGACTCCAGCTGGGTCACAATGACCCTGCTCTCTTCAGACTCCAGCTGGGTCACAATGACCCTGCTCTCTTCAGACTCCAGCTGGGTCACAATGACCCTGTTCAACATGCCCATCATTCAAAGCAAATCAAAGTGAACTAAGCAATAAAAACCTGATTTAAAGACACATTATACGTGATAGGTGTAGGGGGCGGGACATCTCTAAGCCGGTTGACCAATCACAACAGGGTGTTTCTAGAAAGATATAGTATGAGTGCTGTGATGTCTTCTGACGTAAACAACAACATGACGTAAACAACAACATGACGTAAACAACAACGTGACGTAAACAAGATGTCTCCTGACGTAAACAACAACGTGACGTAAACAAGATGTCTCCTGACGTAAACAACAACGTGACGTAAACAAGATGTCTCCTGATGTAAACAACAACGTGACGTAAACAAGATGTCTCCTGACGTAAACAAGATGTCTCCTGACGTAAACAACACGTGACGTAAACAAGATGTCTCCTGACGTAAACAAGATGTCTCCTGACGTAAACAAGATGTCTCCTGACGTAAACAAGTTGTCTCCTGATGTAAACAACAACGTGACGTAAACAAGATGTCTCCTGACGTAAACAACAACGTGACATAAACAAGATGTCTCCTGAAGTAAACAAGATGTCTCCTGACGTAAACAAGATGTCTCCTGACGTAAACAAGATGTCTTCTGACGTAAACAACAACGTGACGTAAACAAGATGTCTCCTGAAGTAAACAAGATGTCTCCTGACGTAAACATGATGTCTCCTGACGTAATCAACAACGTGACTGAACAAGATGTCTCCTGACGTAAACAAGATGTCTCCTGACGTAAACAACAACGTGACGTAAACAAGATGTCTCCTGACGTAAACAACAACGTGACGTAAACAAGATGTCTCCTGACGTAAACAAGATGTCTCCTGACATAAACAAGATGTCTCCTGACGTAAACAACAACGTGACGTAAACAAGATGTCTCCTGACGTAAACAACAACGTGACATAAACAAGATGTCTCCTGACGTAAACAAGATGTCTTCTGACGTAAACAACAACGTGACGTAAACAAGATGTCTCCTGAAGTAAACAAGATGTCTCCTGACGTAAACAAGATGTCTCCTGACGTAAACAACAACGTGACATAAACAAGATGTCTCCTGACGTAAACAAGATGTTCTCTGACGTAAACAACAACGTGACGTAAACAAGATGTCTCCTGAAGTAAACAAGATGTCTCCTGACGTAAACAAGATGTCCCCTGACGTAAACAACAACGTGACGTAAACAAGATGTCTCCTGACGTAAACAACAACGTGACGTAAACAAGATGTCTCCTGACGTAATCAAACGTGACGTAAACAAGATGTCTTCTGACGTAAACAACAACGTGACGTAAACAAGATGTCCCTGACGTAAACATGATGTCTCCTGACGTAATCAACAACGTGACGTCAACAAGATGTCTCCTGACGTAATCAACAACGTGACGTAAACAAGATGTCTCCTGACGTAATCAACAACGTGACGTAACAAGATGTCTTCTGACGTAAACAACAACGTGACGTAAACAAGATGTCCCCTGACGTAAACATGATGTCTCCTGACGTAATCAACAACGTGACGTCAACAAGATGTCTCCTGACGTAATCAACAACGTGACGTAAACAAGATGTCTTCTGACGTAAACAACAACGTGACGTCTGACGCTCTGTTTGATTCTCAGATTTTTGGAGGAATTACAGTTTCTGACGAACAGAAATATTGTTTTCTGGCATCACTTTAACATTTTACTGGGAAATCTGCATTTCGGTTTATTTAGCTAAATATCAGGGATCAGACCTGCTTTATGACCTCAGACTGCAGCGGGAAACTGTCCTCACTCTGTCCATCCCATCTTTATCCTGTCCTGAATGTGTCCTCAGAGGACAGCTGTTGGTCTGCGGTCTGTCCAATGCTCAGTTTATTAAATGACTGCATAGCTTCTCTCTGAGGACCAATAGCTCGTGTTCCTGTTGCTGCACGGAGGTATTCATTACAAAGGATCGTTGGGGGGGGGGGGGGGGGGGGGCAAGAGGGTCTGCACAAACAAGGGATCAGGTTGGTGCATCAGGATGAACACTGTGCACTGTAAAGGAACATAAAGCCACAATAAAGTAGCAGGAATGTGCAAAATATTGTTCAAAACATCTTAAAGTTTACCCGATGTTTCCTTCAAAACGCTGCTGCAGAAGACACACACACACACACACACACACACACACACACACACACACACACACACAACACACACACACACACACACACACACACACACACACACACTCCCTGACCTTGTGCTGTTTGGTATGGAGAACAGGAAGTGGGTGCAGAGGTGACAGGAAGTGGCTCCTCATTAGCAGCTTTTATTCATCTCCTGTAATATATTGAAATAATATGCAACATGTTTTACTCTAATAGATGAGAGCAATCAGCGCCGTGTATGATGGATTATCTGAGGGTGTGGTGTTTGTGTGTGTGTGGTGTTGTGTGAGAGAGGGGTTCAGGGGGCCACATGTGATGAATATTTAAGATGTAAGGTACATGTAAGTGTGTGTGAAGGGCACCGACTGGAGATGAGTTTAACAGAGACGAGACGATCAGAATGTCTGTTCCTAAATGTTCTAAAATATGTCGAGAAATCACCGTAAAAAATGCTTATAATGTTGTGTTTTTGTTTATCATTCATCGGTCTGAGGCAGTGAGAGACCCTCAGAGTCAGGACTGGTGAAGATGGGATGGACAGTATTGAGGACCTCTTCCTGCTGAAGTGTTCAGTCTGAGTTCATAACCCAGGTCTGATCCCTTCTCTGGTTTCTGCACACCTTCAAAACAGTAAAACAGACAAACTCCACTTTAACATTTAGTCTGGAGGAGAAGTGTGATTCTGTGATGAAATGTCATCCCTAAAAGAGCACCGATCCTCCTTCATCCCACAGACAGGAGGGATGATCCTGCACAGGTAACAGGAGCGCCCAAACCAAAATGCAGATTTCCCAGTAAAATGTTAAAGTGATGCCAGAAAACTATATTTCTGTTCCTCAGAAACTGTAATTCCTCCAGAAATCTGAGAATCAAACAGAGCGTCAGACGGCTTTGTTTTCACGGAGCTCTGTGTACGTCACGTTGTTGTGTACGTCGTTGTGTACGTCGTTGTTGTACGTCACGTTGTTGTGTACGTCGTTGTGTACGTCGTTGTGTACGTCACGTTGTTGTGTACGTCGTTGTGTACGTCGTTGTGTACGTCCACGTTGTTGTGTACGTCACGTTGTTGTGTACGTCACGTTGTTGTTTACGTCACGTTGTTGTTTACGTCACGTTGTTGTTTACGTCACGTTTGTGTTTACGTCACGTTGTTTTCTACGTCACGTTGTTTTCTACGTCACGTTGTTGTTTACGTCACGTTGTTGTTTACGTCACGTTGTTGTTTACGTCACGTTGTTGTTTACGTCACGTTGTTGTTTACGTCACGTTGTTGTTTACGTCACGTTGTTGTTTACGTCACGTTGTTGTTTACGTCAAGTTGTTGTTTACGTCAAGTTGTTGTTTATGTCAAGTTGTTGTTTATGTCAAGTTGTTGTTTACGTCACGTTGTTGTGTACGTCACGTTGTTGTGTACGTCACGTTGTGTACGTCACGTTGTGTACGTCACGTTGTTGTGTACGTCACGTTGTTGTTTACATCAGGAGACATGTTGATATATCTGATAAACAAGCTCAGAGATACAGAACTCATACTAAATCTTTCTAGAAACATCCTGCGGTTCTTAAAGAAGATTTAGGAAATCTGACTATTTATATGATTTGTTTTTATAAGAAGCAGAAACCAAATTCAAACCCAAAATGTTGTCCGGTTTGGATCCTTTAGAGCACATGTGTCGAACTCAAGGCCCGGGGGCCAAATCCGGCCCGTGGTGGATTTAATTTCGGCCCATAATAATTTCTAATTACTATTAGATCTGACCCTCCGGTATATTGCACGCACACCTTCACTCCATCCTGAGGGTCTCCTCCGCTCAGAGCCTGAGCCCAAACATTGATGAACTTGCACCCAGATGAGATGCCAAGTGTCTGAGCTAGCATCACAGAGCAGCAACCTGAGTTTAATGGATGTTTCCTTCTGCACTTGTTTTCTATCGACAACAGAGGAGAAATGACTCTGCAGATAGAGCCATAAGAAATGACTCTGCAGATAGAGCCATAAGAAATGACTCTGCAGATAGAGCCATAAGAAATGACTCTGCAGATAGAGCCATAAGAAATGACTCTGCAGATAGAGCCATAAGAAATGACTCTGCAGATAGAGCCATGAGAAATGACTCTGCAGATAGAGCCATGAGAAATGACTCTGCAGATAGAGCCATATGAAATGACTCTGCAGATAGAGCCATGAGAAATGACTCTGCAGATAGAGCCATGAGAAATGACTCTGCAGATAGAGCCATAGAAATGACTCTGCAGATAGAGCCATATGAAATGACTCTGCAGATAGAGCCATGAGAAATGACTCTGCAGATAGAGCCATGAGAAATGACTCTGCAGATAGAGCCATGAGAAATGACTCTGCAGATAGAGCCATAAGAAATGACTCTGCAGATAGAGCCATGAGAAATGACTCTGTAGATAGAGCCATGAAATGACTCTGCAGATAGAGCCATGAAATGACTCTGCAGATAGAGCCATAAGAAATGACTCTGCAGATAGAGCCATGAAATGACTCTGCAGATAGAGCCATAAGAAATGACTCTGCAGATAGAGCCATGAGAAATGACTCTGCAGATAGAGCCATAAGAAATGACTCTGCAGATAGAGCCATAAGAAATGACTCTGCAGATAGAGCCATGAGAAATGACTCTGCAGATAGAGCCATGAGAAATTAATGCAACTGATTATTTAATGTTTATATTGTTTTTATAGGCAATCATTTAAGCTTTGTTAGTTCCAGGTTTAATATGTGCAATAAGTTCATTTCAATAAGTTTTGCAATAAACATTGAACCAGTCCGGCCCTCGACTAGTACTAGTTTAATTTTGGCCCACTGTGTATTTGAGTTTGACCCCCTGCACACATATTTATGTATAAAATACATAAAAATTTGCATTAGCATGATAGGAGACCTCTAACGTATCAATAAGGATAAAACATATCAAATGTATTATTCTGAAATGGAGGTTGCAGGCTAAGTGATCAACTCCGTGAAAGCACCGCCTGCTGACCAATCAGAGCTCAGTGTGCGGAGTTTAAAGCGATCAAGTCATATTACAGGAGAAAGGAAATACAGAAAAACTGCCGTTGCAGGAAAGACGGCCGGCAAAAATCACCGACTGTGTGAACGTGAACATGAATAGAATATCACCTCCCATCTTCAGAGCAATCTGACTATTATAACATTAGCGTTAAGAAAGCTAACTGAAATATCTGCCACAACACAAGTAACCGGATCAAAGTAACATGACGTACAGTCCACTGTGAGTGCAGACGTGGATGTGTCCCATTATCATTCATATCACATCATAATGTATCATATATCTCCTTATCTGAGTCAGCTGAGCCGGATCTGGCCGTGCAACACTCACAGTGTCACATACTGTATGCAGAAGGATTATTTTAAGCAACACATTAAGTTGAGGAAACACTCGAGTCAAATGTAATGAAAGTCAGATCGTGTCTTAGACGGGGCAGTGATATCATAAACCTTTAATGAACGCATTCAAACACTTGTTCTGTTACCAGCTGTATCACCTGCAGGTGCAGCTATGTGGCTTTGATCCTGGATCAAGTGTTTAAGTCATGGATTTAAAGTTTAACGTCTTCATATTTGTCTAATATTATAGTTGACTTT